>VOMN01010769.1:0-24198 GCA_014899125.1 Orchestia grillus
AGGTCATTGAAATAAAGAGATAGGTTTCCATAACCTACATTAGCACTGCGGAGTTTCTTCCTGCCGACACTGTACATAGTTTGTCAGGTATGGTTGGTCGTTAGTTAAAACATAAGAAAACCAGGACCGGGGAGAGACGTTTTAAAATAATTTTTGGAAAGACAGAGTGTGACGGCTTGAGCGAATCAATCGCTGAGACCAGGAGAAGGATGGAAAACATTTATAAGTTGTCTACAAATTTATAAAAAATTAATGAAAATAAAGTTAACTGAGGGATTTGGTCTTGAATTGAAATAAATTAAAAATCTAAGCTATTAGTTTACCGTTATGGGTACATGTCAAAAGGTTTTATGATCATAAATAGGCTCAACACATCTTAAGAAATGTTGACTCCAGACGTCGACAGCGGCGGTCTATCTGTGACTTCACGGGCCTTCAGGATGTGTCCTGATAAGCTACCTGGACCAAAAGACAGGGTTCGCTCTAGTCCCGTCAATGGCTCGGTCTGCCAGGTCAGGTCCTCCCAAACGAGTCAATTTCTCCAGGTTAGTCAGCTGCGTCACTTGAAAAGCGGCGGGAAACAGCCCGCAGGAACCTCCAGCGTATAGTGCTGGGTGGCAGGTACGTGGGGGAGGGAGGTCTCGGGGTGACGTTACGCCGCAAGACAGCAAACCCAAAAATGGTTGAGACACTCCTCACTAGCCAACAGTGACCACAACAAGCTCGATCGGTAAGATAGAATCGTCTACAGAGATGCGGAAATATTAGTTGGATAGACGTTGGAATCAGAACGTTCGATGACGAGGGACAATTAAATTTGTCAAATTATTTACGCGCGAGCACTAATGATGGGAACAGAAAAGTATAACGGAACATAAACACTAAGCAAATAACACAAATAAGGTGATAAACTTTATCCTACCACTCTCTTTAAAACTGAAAAAAGTGGAAAAGAAAAGAGTAAAGATCGTCTCCAGGGTTAAGAAATTAGGAGCGAGCAGTAGACTTATTACAAGGAAAGAAGAACAGTGTGAACACTTAACCCTTGTTTGAAACGTAGTTAACAAAATACACTCACTAGCAGCAGACCAAAAGAAGCTAAAGCAGCGTCTACATGATCAAACTCTTCTGAATGGTGTCCAGACTGTGCTGTCGGCCCCATGAAATTGTGCGAGTACAAATGTAAACAAACAACACTGCTTTGAGAATACGTGTATTGAGTTGATCTATACTAGTTTTTAATTTTATTTCTTGGCAGTTGTTAATCATGTTAGTGTTCTTTTATGTAAGTAATGACGTGTTTACCCGTGTTCAAAAATCTGAAGCTAATCTAAAGCTAATCAAATCTAATGTCATGCCGGTATATTGCCAAGTATCATTTATGCAGTTTCTAGCTACTATTAATGCAGTTTCTAGCTATTATTTATGCTAAATTAGCTAAGCCTTAATTTAAATAGGCTCATACGACATCAATAAGCTACTATAATATTAATAAATTTCTAAAATAATCGTTTTCACATAAAATAAAATACTCATTAGCAATATAGATACATAAACAAGCTACTCTTCGCTGTATCTACGAAAGATTGTGTTTGGAGTTTTCCAACCCGTTGGAAAAACACAAGATATGCTCCTGTTCGTGAAGTGTTGAACGACACAAAATTCGCTCCAAAGATGGATAGCGTGGACGGGCCTTAATTAAAACGACGCACCGTTGCAGCTACTCGCCGAAGTTGCTTGATACGAACTGCAACGCGGATCACTTTGGTAGAGTCCATCAAAGTTCCTTGATTGTTTCTTACCCAGCTGTGCCTCTGAGTCTCTGCAGAAGAAACGCACCAAGAGAGGTCCTACAAGGAAGCAGAACAAGAAATATCAATTCTCGGAAAATAGGTGCAGAATTTTACTGAACTTTTAAAGACCTACGATTCCCCTAGCCATTCCGAATACCATACAAAGTATGTCATTTATATTCGGCCAATATCTTTGCAAAGCTAATCTAGTACCAACTTAGATTTGATCAAAATTACGTGTAATGCTGAAACTAACCACACTACCATAACATTCGAATAAAAACATTTTTAATGAAATTTGTGGGTGCAATAATTTGGAACCTAATACTCTACATTGAATACAAGTATGCAATGATGAATATTCAACCTACGGGTCTAACTACCACAAAGAAATATAGCAAACATGTGCTACAAGATAGAAAATAACATTTACCACACCGACGATTGGTACCTAATGCAAGATGGAAAAATGCAATCGGAAATTCGGAACTTTCCTTATGGTTTTCTCTGCTCTGCAAAACAGGGGAACGTTCAATAGCTTACAAATTTCCATCAGCTCCCTGGTTCACTCCTTGTAACCAACCAAGGTAAAATTTAGGTAGTCTAAGCAAGATTAAGCTAATTTGGAAAAGTGCTGTTGGGGTGCAACATTATTTATATTGTTAATTAATTTGCGAATATATTAGAGCAAGCAAAAGATTGTTCATTCAACTGGAATATAGAGTGAAACAAAATTTTTGTATAATTTCACAAAGCGAAGCCTAGTTTATAGAAAATTACGGACAAGTTAGAACCAATAAAATTGTTCTCAACCCTATTCAATCCTCCATCACTTGGTGATTGGGGATCAAAACACTAAATTATATCCAAAAAATACAATCAAACATTGAATACGAAATCACACAATTATAGACTTGACCGCCACACTTTTCCATATTAAGCACACCCACAGGTCTCTCACGCACGCCCACAGCTTTACAACTTCTCCATCACAGCAAACATAAAATCACCTGCAGTATGCGTACACCTGAGGTGTAGAGGCAGACCGCACCCTTCAAGTTACGGCCCGAAACACCTCTATTATGCGTATATTAATCATGGCATCTTCATCACTATAAATTTTCATGAATTATTTTAGATTGCACGCGGACAGCTCCGTAACGCTGTAGTCCATTTTTATATAGACCTAAAAGCACGAACTCTGTATATTTTATTGATTTTCCGATGTGTTTCCATTATTTTCTCCAACCCCTGTATATACGAGTATATATGGTATTTGTGAGTCGAACAGCTGAATTTAGTCAAATGTTTTGTTCCGGTTCCCTACTTTATCTATTATACTACAATAATCTTTTTGAAAAATTCGACTACAAGACTACGAGACAGGGCAAGTGTGCGAATTATGTAGCGGTCATATTGGTTCGCTGAATTATAATTTGAAATTTTTGCATCATTGAGACTTGAGCGTACATGAATCGCATACCGTGTATCGTTTTTTAAGAAATTTATTCCTCTCCTTTGTGCAAAAATAAATATTAAATGGTCGAATGAAATATCCACGTCAATACAGAGCAAAATTCTATGTTGATGTTTCAATAACTATTTGCACCCAAACCTGTTCCCCGGATAAAAAGTTACATTGCAATACAATTCAGTGCAATGCCTTAAATTGTGTACTAAAATGTACGCATAGTATAATTGGATTGGCTTAGAAACATAATGATTGCTGACGTTTCCAGTCTCTGCAAAAACATTACACTTTCTAAAGCGTAACCCAAAATCATTGAAAATACAGGGTGGGGCAGAACCGACTGAGCAGTTTGTCCAGGACGAGACTTGAGAGCTAATCTTGTCTCCCGGCCATTTGCAGGGCGAGACTTGAGAGCTAACCTAACCTAAACTGCTCAGTCGGTTCTGCCCTACCCTGTAGAATCAGAAAGGGGCAGGTCCAAATTGCGGCAATGCTAGAAACTTCAACAGATTAGGTTCGAGTTCATTCCTGAGTTTCTACAGGGAGTCTCATAAGTAACTGACCCTTGCATTGATGAGTAAATAGGATACCAAATTGTAAGGCGCAGAAGTGACTGATCCTTTTAATTTAGATACCACATTTAATAGGACGCCTTGCAATTTGGTATCCTATTTACTCATCAGCGCAAGGGTCAGTTACTTCTGTGACACCCCGTATGAATGTTAACCATTAATTGTTAACCAATTATTTTTCACTGTGGAACGGTCAAGAAATTTCGTTCTAGGAATTTTTGACACTTTCGAATCATCAACGATATAGTTCTGGAGCGTGGTAGAAATCACTTCTCAATCCTCATATTCACTGACACACAGTTGTTAACTTGCACGTGCTCTGCTTGTGACGAATAATTTAAATGGTCAGGGATCCACCACCGATTATACAGGGTGACACAAAAAAAGAGGGAGGAAGTATCACAACCCGGTTCTAAATCCAAAATGTACATATGTATTTGGAACCGGGTTGTGATACATCCTCCCTCTTTTTTGTGTCACCCTGCACAAAGAACAAATTGCCAAATCCATTCCTATTTAGATCATAATTTTTATTGTGCGACTTACACTCAATGCGCGGAGGAATAAGATCGGTTGGGCACTGCAAGAAATGTTCTAAATTTTTTCTCTATGATATGCTTCTACTCTGAGAAAACATTACTCAGAAAATAAGAAAACTAGTTACAGTTTTTTTTTAAATATCATTCACTATGTTCACCTCTACGCATCCCAGTGACATGATCATCTTTAGAGTGAAAGTGTCCCGTTAGAGTTGAGCCATACTGGATGTTACATGAGTAATCATCGGGGTTAGCCAGCGTGCACGGAGCTGATAGACATCATTTCTGCAACTTTAAACACCGTGACATCATCGGCCATTGCAAGGGATGTTTGACACGCGAGCACGTCGCCTGCGTAGTCTTCCTTGATTTGAGCATCTCTTTGGCTTACACCTAGGTCGTGCTTCATGTACGCTTCTCAAGAGTACATGTACGCTTGTCAAGAGTAGTCGTCTATACAAATTCCTTGCTCATTTTTTAAGATTTTCATAACAGGGAAAGATGTATTCCACGTGAAGTATTGAGATCTTCCCAGCCTTGTTATCGCATGCCCATTGTAAATACGATAAGATAAAAAGAATAAACAGCATAAAAGGGTACATCTTTAATAGTGAGAAAACGTTTCTGAATGCAAGATTCCATCTTCAGTGTTGAAACATAAAAACAAAATTCGACAATAATAAAACCTGTCAAATTTTATAATGAAATCTATTAAAGGTAAAATTATGATAATTACATTCGACTTGATAATTTGAGAACCATTGCATATGGCCACATTTTAACATATACATACACAACGGAAAAGAAAAAAAAATGCACACGCAACGACTGCTCAGCAATAAATGAACGAAGTAAATGTACCGATAAATGGATAGCAAAAAATATAATTCAATAGTTGACTTCGTTGAGTTTAATAATCGACTTTAATTTAATAAGCTCCAGAGACAAAAATTAGTCACTTATTGTTTTTTGAGCTCCAGTGTATTGTTTTTTGAGCTCTTTTCGAGAATGACATTTGCTGGAAGCATCGGGCTAGAACTGCCGTTATTTAGCTGACAGTCATGCGAGATACGTCTGGCATTTAGATTGTTCAGCTAAGTTTCCCAATATGAACATAATGGAAAATTTGTGCGACGACCTATAGCGACCAGTCTGACGTTGAGAAAATCATCCACGTGATGTGACCGCTCTGCGAAATCAGTCGATGTCATCGTCATTTAAAGTTGACCAGGTGTACGAGTACATGAGGACACATGCACGCTCAATGCCACGCAGAATTGCTGCGATAGCACGTGCTCGCGGAGCTCTTCTCCAGATTAGTGGTAGGTGACTACTTTTTTATTCGGGGAACTTATTTATCTATGTTTTTAAATATAATCAAGCGAGTTCTAATACCTTTACCAAGCTAAATTGCTACCTGACTTCCGACAACTCTGCATACCGTTTCATCGACATAAAAGAGTGAACGAGTTAATCATTTATTCACAACTTTTACGACGAGAACGATGTTTCCTACGCTTCTTTTCCGAGGTTAGTGTTTTGCATGGAGGCTTGTGCGCTTTCGTAATGTCAAATGATGCGTAAAATAGATGACAGGCATATTTGTTTTCCTGGCCTTGAGAGTCTAGAATGCGAGTAGACTTCAATATTTCAATTCGTACGTTGTTTTGCATGAGCGGTGAAGCATCTTTTTGTTTACCAACACTATGCTTCATAGTGTAGATTTTAAATTGGCTGCCAGCTTTCACAGAAAACTTACGAAAGGGGAAAGACATCGGCAGTTATTGAATGCGCATAGAGAGTCCAGCTGGTGTTAGTTGACCAAGCAATCTCGCCAATTGCTTGCGAAACACATTGAGTTATCGCTCTATAGTTTACAGGGTCGGGCAGCGAATTGTGGGCGTATAATGACTAATCCAATTTCCCATTTCTTTATTGGCAATTAACCCGAACTTCGTTTGTGTCTAACCATCCATAATCGTTTTTTGACTTCAGCACAGCTTAGAACACTGAGTCAAATTTGTGAAATCTTAAAGCTGAACGCGAGCCATGCAAAGATTTGTAAGATCATTATGCAATAGAAAACACTTTTGCTTGTGGTTGTCTCAATGTGAGAAATATTTTAGAGCATTTTGTATGGGCTTTGAAACTGGTTTTTAAAACTGGTAAAAAGTGCAAGAAAATGGGGCAAAACCTCGATGTACGTAGGTAAAAGAACAATGGCGTCTAACCTCTAGTCTGTTGGCTAACAATGGAAAGGGAGTTTAAGGAAGATTTGGAGAATTGAACTCACGAGAAGAGTGAGCGACAAATTCTTTCTCGACACAAGGAAGAAAAGCAGTCAATAGCTCCGACACATAGCTGAATCTTTCTCATGAAGGCAAGGTTTCACTCACGTTGTAAACAAAGAAAGAATTTAGATAGCTCATCATGTTCAGATCGACGTGATTGGGAATGAAAGTGCAAGTAGATCTACGTGTAAATTTTAAAAAGTAAACCATTTCGTGTTCCGTTTTGATTGCCAAGATATCGTGTACATAAAAGTTTCTCTTCCCTTCGTGGAGGGGAAAGCCAATATAAGAATAAAATAAATAGAGTAGACCATGAGAGTAAGAACGAGTGGTCCATTTTGGCTCGCTACTTAAGTCCTATGTCGACACCCAACAAAATTAACATATCTTGATAGGATTAAATTGGATCAGGCCATCGATACATTGTCTCTCACGTAGACTAAAGCCGAGGACATAACACAGACGCGGACATTTCGTCACCTGACACAAGTTTGAAACTGAACTCACGTATAAAGCAACGAACGCAGTCTTTCCAAGTGATCTAATTTCATATAGATTTAACTGAAATGTACAACGAATGAGCACTTACATAAGAACCCGACAGCATAAAAACTATTTAACCTTTTTTCTTATTTATACACCCTGGAGATGAATGATTGAAGGAATTACACAGGGAGCGGAACTTCAGATCTTGTAGACTGGTGCCATCGTGCACGCGTTCCATGCCATCGTGCACGCGTGATGGGTTATCATTGCAAGTTTGAGCTCGCTAGAGCCAATATTCAGTCAAGATCTAGCCACAGCGATTGGCTTGGTAAGCCTGTCTCGTCGCTACGTTCTGAAAATGAGGGAGACTAATGTCGAACGAAGGCGAGATAACAAAATTGGTTTCAGACATAGGCATTGGGTGATGAAAAACTTCTGAGAAATTTCGAGAGGCTATTCGGGAATCTGAGATCTGAGTACCTGAGAGCTACGTGCCCGAGGTCTGAGTACCTGAGATCAAAGTATCAGAAATCTGAGTACCTGATATGTGAGTATCAGAGATCTGAGTACATGATATGTGAGTATCTGAGATCTGAGTTCCTGATATCTGAATATCTGCGATCTGAGTATCTGAGGTCGGAAATACCTGAGCTCTGAGTATTTGAGATCTAAATACCTGACATCTGAGAACCTGAGATCTGAGCACCTAAGATCTGAATGCCTGATATCTAAGTATCTGAGGTCGGAAGTGCCTGGGATTTGGGTATCTTTTAAGTCTGAGTATCTGAAATCTGCATACCTGAGATCTGAACATCTGAGATGGGAGTGTATAAAATTAGACGTTCATTGTATATATGTAGACATGTTTGCAGCAGACTATATTGTGGGTTAGACCGTATCCAGGCAGTGCGAATGAATGCAGGTGAGAGATGAGTGAGCAGTTGTGCACATTCGCAGGCCCCGCATTCTTAGGAAGAGCCCCTTGCAGAGCTAATCGAACAGCGCCGAAGGAAAGAGTGAACGTGGTAACGTGATCTATCTCTAACGAGCGAAGGAAATTCCAGAGCATACTTCGAGACTGGCGAACGGTTGAATTCCAGATGCAGGCGTGGGAGTTCTCTCGATGTGGCATAATGGGCGTTTGGTACCATCGCAACGTACCATAGTAGAGTGAACAAGTTCGGAATCGGGGAGGCAGTTTGGGAGGATCAGCGATAGAGCTAGGTCTAGAAGAAGACGCAGGGCGTCAGGCTAGACTCGAAATTGGCTAGATACTTTGTCATAGGTCCAAGAACGATAACGTGCTGGAAGATAGAACTTGCTTGAACTGCGAGCTGGGACAGTTAACTTAATCTCTGTTAAAATACTGCGATAACCCACCTAGAACAGCTCGTTTGAGTTGGTCAAACTGAGTTTCTGTATGTGAGTTCTGCAAGTCCGCAAATGCGGAAAAGTTGGGGATATAAAATTAGTTAAATCAGTTCAATACTAGCCGGATTAATTTCGTCTAAATCATTGAGTAGGTTCAGATTTCAGTGCGACGCTCATTACTGTGAGTCGCTGTGATTGAAGTCTTTACCACGTTTATTTAACTTAGGCTCGCCTGGCTCGTAGAGTCGCCATTAAGCTATGCGTGAAATATGTACAGCGCGTTTCATTTTCCCTTCGGAGTATCGTTAGATCTGTGCATGACCTGACTGCCCGACTATACACTACCAAAAATAAAGACGTAGGAAACCGGCTTGAGCACGAATCCGAGTACAAGTGGAGTGAGTCACTTATTATCCCCAGCAAAGAATAGTATACATTATACAGGAGCATCTTAGATTTGAGTATCCGAGATTTGAGTATCCAGGATTTGAGTATCCGAGATTTGAATATCTGAGATCTGAGTATCTAAGATATGAGGATCTGAGGTTCGAATATGTGAGATCTCAGAGCCTGAGATCTGAGAACCTGAGAATATGAGATCTGAGTATTTGTGAACTGAGTATCTGAACCCGGAAGTACCAGAGATCTGTGTATCTGAGATCTAAGTGCTTCAGGTCTGAGTATCTGAGCTCCAGAAGTGTCACAAAGAGTGCAAAGCTCGTCTCGAGCATCGTATGGCTTCTCAAGGCAACTACTTTGATGGAAGCGATGTGCAATATTGATTTCAATTAAATCAAAGTTAGGAAACATCATTCTCATTATTTTATTTACACATCTAGTATTTAAGTATTATTCACGATGAGTCATTTTTTACACCTTTCGCACTATAATTATTAGGCAAATGTATGATAACATCCGTTTGTCCCCAGCGCAATTCGTGCGGATATACATTTACAAATAGAAACCAAATTAAACAAAAAGGTTGTCTTTACCGATAAGCAAACTTATTCCTTCGATAAAGTTTAAGTTCAAATGAACTTTCAGATACTGCGTATCTCACGAAATTTTATAACATTTATATTTTTGTATAGAAGGGATCTACTTTATTTTTATTTTTCCGACCTTCGTGCAAATTCTGCAGCGCCCGTCACGAGACACTTCCTCTCCCTTCGCCTCCAGCAAGATGGAGTTTTTTAATTCACAGAGGTGGCAAATTTTCTCGAATTACGTGGGTTAAAAATGAAAATAAATTTGAAAATTAGTTTTTCCAGCCTAAAAATGTAACTTGCTTAATGCCATTAGGCTTTACTCAAGATTAGGCATATCGATTAAATTGCATAGAGTCACACAATAATGGACACTAACTGTTTTTCTCAGGGCAATCAGTTGTTTTTAAACTGTGAGGGGCTGTCCTGCAGCAGACCCATTACGCAGTTACGGCCGTACTTTGTCTTTTTATAGGGAACCGAAAAACTGCACTAAAATTAGTATTTGCAGTAGTAGTAGTGGTAGTAGTAGTAGTAGTAGTAGTAGTAGTAGTAGTAGTAGTAGTAGTAGCAGCAGCAGTAGTAGTAGTAGTAGTAATAAAGATAGCAGCGCTTCAGTGACTCTGACTGACTCTCATTGAGGGAGTAGGGACAATTTAGTATGGACGTAAAAAATAAGGAATCTATGCACAAGGTGTGTTCCCACACAAGATCCTCTGTGCATAGAAACAGTAAGTTAAGAAGGAAGAGGTAGAAAAGATAAAGAATAATCAGCGAAGACAAGATGAAAAAGGAAAGAAGCAAAATGGGCGCGAAAGATAGAAGTATCGAAAGCCTAGCTATGGCCGAGGTAACCTAACAATGCCCTCCTGGAGGCGCAAGTCTCTATAACACATGATAGATAAACCTAACTAACCTAGCTTATTGCCTATCCTCTGCCCCCTAGGGGTGCTAGACTGAGTCAGTCATTATTATAATAGAGTACTTTCATTACATTTTATCTGATGGTATTACAGCATCACCTATTTTTTTCGAACGGGCAGATAAATTTATTTCATATGGTGTTGAAGGCTATAAAATAAAATTTTTCGACATTCTGACTTTTCGTATAAGTTACATCATTAAATCCAATTCCAGGTATTAGAGCCTTAGAATGTGGAGCGAATGTGATAGCAAGACTAATAATGATGTCATTTAGGCCCAGCAACAGGTAGTCAAGGGGAAGGAGTGAATGTGTTAGAGAGACTGACTGAGCATACTTCCTGCGGTTGGAAATATTTGTTACACGAGGAGAAAACTCTACGCGTTTTAGTGTCTTTGAACGGACTTCAGTTTTGAGTACAGTAGACGATCGTGCACAGTGTGTTGAGCACAAATTTTAACCTTTAGTAAATTATAGGGTAGAAGTGAGTATAATTTTGTTTTTAATTTCTTTCAGATAATATTTAAGAGTTCTTAAATTACCCGCAGACTATAGAAAATAAAGATTATACAATTGGAAGTGCACATGTAGCCGAAAGACAAAAGATTTTGAGAGAAGAGCAGTGCTGCAGGCACTTTTTGAGAGATTTACGGCCGTAAATTCCTATTCAATCCGATCACTTTAACATCAAAAAGCACTTCGTAACGTTGATGAATTAATTGAAACCGTGACAGATAGCTTTGAGGTATTACAAAGATCAACATTGAACATTTTCTTTACTTTGCAGCAGTCAATGGAACAGATTATTTTGGCTTACAGTGGCAAGAATTACAGGCTTCAACATCTGTCGAAAGTACAACTAGAAAGAAAAGGAATTTTTCCATATTCAATTCAGATTTCAGCAAATTGAAGAATAAATTGAGAAGTATTTAGTAGATATAGAGGCAAGTATATTTCTTCTGTTCATACATTATTAATTTCTTGTATTTAATTACGATGTAGAGTTTTTTTGTTTATCTTATTAAAAATATTATTCATTGATGTTTATACATCAGCAATTGAATGTACTGAATTACAGAATAAGGTTTATCTTTTTATTACAACGAGTATTTTTGAAAGTATCCTTTATGAAAGATTTACAACTATTTTGGGGCAAATGTTTCCGACCAACTTTAACATTGATATGGACCAACTACATATTTCCGCCTGGAGGGAGTATATTTTAGATCCCATTGCTGGTAGTTACGTGAGAAAAAACCTCAGAATTCACGAACACGAGGCGTCATCAGCAGTGCTGCTATGAGCTCTTCTAAAATGCTTCATATTTCATATGAATTGTACTTACGTCAATATTTTATGAATTGGGTTCCCATTATTAGAAAATATTTGCGTATAAAAACTGTACTAAGCTTTGATACTGATCAATTTTTTATTATGAGTACGTGCACAATTGTTACTGTAAGACTACGAATCACTTCTTTCATTAATTCTTAAGACCCGTTAAGAATTCTGTCACTAAAATGTTCAAATAAAATCTTTTCTAATGAATGAAAGAGTTGTAAAATGACAAGAGAAGGTGAAATTCTAATAATTTAGTGCAATACCTCATAGTCAGCTTCTCCGATTTGATTAAATGCCAATTTTCTCACCATGACCACACCGTCAATTTATGCTAGGTGTCAGCACAACTAGTAAATAACAGTAAAATCATTCTCCATCTTTTGCTGTAGTACAAATGAATCTGAACTAATTACTGCAATTGGCCAGCGTTGTGATTGAAATTTTGCACAGCCATTTTCATTCCCACAGTAAAAATTTCAAAATATAATATAAAAACTATTACAATATTACTGATTCAGTTACGATGTTTATAATGTACAAAATGAACTTCATCGTCCGCAAGAAACGTGGTTCATACTGGTAGATCATGGAGTATTACATTTCTTAGAAGTGCAAAAAATTAGCTCTTAGAAAATAATTTACCTAAACAGATAAACTAACGGACTGTAGAATTATGGAACCATAGGTTAGTTATGCTGAAATAATGATAAAAATATCAGGGCAATATTGGTTGCTATTCTTTCAATTTGAAAAAGAAAATGTAAAACTTGAAAAGGTACCTCTTTGTCCTGGTATAAATGTAACGTCTTCTAGTAACTTCTAATTATCAGATTAGCAGAACAAATAACCAATAAATTGCGCATAAAATAAAATTAGAATGATCACACATTTAACAAGCTACCCCGAACAAGAAATACGTCACCTGTTGTTTTTCGAGCTCTAATAATTACACTATGTTCATCAATCAGTTTTCAAAGGTGTGACCGAAAGTCAGGCCATGTACAAGTACTGAACAGGCATCAGTCTTCATTCAGAGCCAGCAAAGCAATGAACAAAACTTTGTAGGATTGAAATTATTTTTGAAAAACAATGTAAGAAATTGGAAATTTTCTATATTGTGATTCTCGATGACTGTTACTCACAGATATCATCAAGCAGAGCCAGGATGTGCGTTCAGTGATGAATATCAATATCTGTATGTATTCAGTGAGCATAAAATCTATTGAACGGCAAAATACAGATTTTGTGAGGATAATTAAACATAAATTATAACTATCGTGCGACCCAACCATGGTTTTGAGGGCGTGTCAGTACAAGGAGACAAGTGGCCAGGTATGGTTTTTGACGTTGTCGAACATCTTGAGGCCTGACTCAAATGATTCAAGTGTACGTTCCCTTCAACAGACCCATGCAGAATGAGCTCTCAGCGACTCTCCGAGAGGCCAACTGGCTTCCATGATGTCGCCCTCTGAGCCTAGCTGTAGGCTGCATGTGTGAGATGTGCGAGGGCTCAGTGTCGCTCTGTTCTCTGACTTCCCAGCTCTCTCAGAAAAGTCTTGGAGACAATCACGCTCATAAGTAGTAGCTACTGAAGGTAATAGCTAGTAGCCTCTACTTATTTCTTATAGATACTCATGGTATTCAACCGTTCATTTTTGCATTGGAAACTCTTTTTAAAATGAAGGACTGTATAACTTGAAAGTATCTTTCCTTGCTCTTTCACTAAAAACTTTAATTTGCTATTTGAAAAACAAAATATTTTATATGTATTAGATCTTAGTCGAACAAGTTTTACCTCCTTTCCAACAAGTAACATAGTATCAACAAATAGAAATAAGTAGATGCCTTTGTCTCTCTGACGGTATTTGCCTATGAAAGAATAAAAAACTTCAAGTATCGTGGAATTACAAGGCTATTGTGAATTAAAATCCACGAATGAGCGAGAAGAAATAACTCTACAAGGCTGAGATTTCCTGTGCTTCCATAAAAACAATTTTTCTAACAATTTTTGAAAAAGTTAGAAAAGATTGTGGTTCTAGCATGAACAAAGAAAAAACACCAAAAGACTCAAATCCGGCAGTTCCAATCCAATGGTTTTTATGCAAAGTTTGTGTTGAATATTTCAATTTTGTGTATTTTCATTGACATGGGTAGTTGTTTATATTTTGATAATTGATAGTTCAAATTTTTTGCGTATGTCAGATTTGCGTAAGCATGATGGAAGTCGTATTTTTGTTACTGATGTATTTGTTCCAGTTGTGATCATTTTCGCATTATCATTCTTAATTTGAACATTCAAGTAAAACAAAATTTTCTATTTATAATTAACCATGCATTTACGTTCAAATTCAACGGGGCTCCCTAAAAAGAAGAAGAGAAGGATCCGACGTCTTCACCATTGGTACGTAGGTTGCTGAAAAAATAATGGTCGACCTCATTATTGTGTTTAGAAATGTAATTTTAGAATTCTATTCTCAGTATATTTCGGGCGAATTTTTGGCATACCTAAAAATTAATGTGTGTTCTTTAATAATTCCACTTTATTTCAGAGAGAAAATATCTTTGGAGCATAAATGCTCTTCATTATGAATATGAAAAAAAGACCTGAGCTAACTTTTTTTGCATGAGTTTGAACTCTGACATCGTGCCTCCCAAACTGTGGCCAATATAAACAGAACAGAGGTGAGGGGTCTACAATTGATAAGTTCGAACGAAAATCGTTTCAGAAATTCTGTAATAGTGATAAGAACATTGAAGAAGAAGAAGATATCGAACGATCATGCAGTCTTGATAACGAACAACTGAAAGCAATTATTGAGCAAAACCTCCGTCGAAATATCGGAAAAATGTATCCGGCTCTCGATGTCAGCACTGCGACGGTCTCACGCCATTTGCATACGAAACCAGTGGTGAATCGAATTGGCCCAATCCTGCCTCACGATAATGAAAGAAAGACATTGCAGAAACTCACATATTCGGGGTTGGAGGCTCTATTTACCGTATCCCCATATTCTCCTCATCTTCCACCCACTGACTACTATTTTTTTAGCATTAAGTATACATTTCTTAATTATAATACTTTCAGTTCTAAACCAGATGTGGAATCAAATTTAAAAGATTTTGTTACAACAGCCATTGAGTTTTATGAACGAAAAATAAATTATCTTGTTGATCGATGTCAGAGACGCATAGATGCCCAAGGCTCATTTTTCAGTAATTCAAATACATTTATTTTGATATTTCAATAGTTAACTATGTTTTTGAAGTCAGCCATTATTTTTGTAACAACCTAGTACACGGGGCTTGAACGAAAAGTATCCAGCCTTGAGCCGGGAAAAACACTTTCTGTGCCTGAGTAGATGGGACACTTAATACCCTTCAAAGAAGGCTCCTCGTGATTGTGCACACTTAATCCAGCGGGTCTTTCCATCGCCGGAGGCAGTTCTGGAAAGATCCTTTTATGATGGTGGACCGCTGTTCCGTCGCATCGTTTATTATCGAATTACAGGTCTCAAAATGGGACCCTTTAAGCGTTGTCTTCATCTTCGGGAACAACCAAAAATCACACGGGACCATGTTAGTTGAGCAGGGAGCCTGGTGAACCTGTGGAATGCCGTGCATGGTCAGGAAAGTCTGGACCAGGTGTGATGAATGGCGTCATGGAGAAGCCAATTGCGCGCGGAACGCAGATCAGGTCTCTTGTACCAAACTGCATCACGAAGACGACGGAGGACTTCTGTGTACTACTCCTTCTTGATGGTCTACCTTTCTGGAACGTATTCATGATGCACAATGTTCCGGTAGTAGTAAAAAAGCAATCAACATCACCTTCACTTTACTGTGAACCTGTCGTGCATTTTTTGACCTTGGGGAAAGCGAGTACTTCCATTGTGATAACAATGATTTGGTTTTAGATCATAACTGAGCACCCAGGTCTCGTCACCAGTGATCGCAGTGTTCAGAATTGCAGGATGGTTATAGACGCATTTCAGCAAGTCCTGTGAGACCTCAAGGCAGAGTTGTTGCTGCTCCGATGAATGCAGCTTGACCACAAATTTTGCCGCCACTCTTCGTATGCCCAGATCGTTAATATAAATGCTGTTTGCAGAACCAACGCTGATCTCAACCTCAGCAGCAATCTCCCGGACTGTGAAACGTCGGTCCCCCATGATTAGTGTCTGCACCTGCTCGATAACAACATCATTTCGACTCGTTGACGGTCTACCGGAACGTGGGCCACTCTCCTCGGTCACACGGTCATCTTTGAACCGGTTGTACCGCACTTTAATTTGAGCCACTTTCAATGCATCTACACCAAAAACCTGCGGGATTTTGGCGAATGGTTTCTGCTTGGGTATCCGAAAGTTTCTAGGACGCAGTACCTCCGCTACAAGCAATCGGTCATCTTCGAGAAAATGTGAATGCTACGAGCACTCGTTACTTGGAGCCAGTCTCTGGCAGCTACTGACGTGGCTAGCGGTGTTACAGGGGTACAAATATTCACGCGTATGAAAGAAGATCCCTTCTGCTAGTACTCGCAGATGATATACCTACATCATCGTTCATTGGCGTGAAAAAAATAAGGCTGGATGTTTTTTGGACCAAATATAGAGGATAGATGGACGTCGTTTGGACATCGTAAAATGCACACAAACAGAGGCAAGATTGAACCGTTGAAATAATCAGTGGAAAACAAGTGGTACGAGAAATTTGTCAACTAATTGGAATCATGAGGGATAGAGGTTTGATTGCCAAAGGACACAACTTGTCGTGCAAATTCAGTCTAAAAAAGTTGGGGCATAAATATTTTTTCAAATACTGTGTTCCGTAACAGATATAAAGAACTGGTGAAAAGGATTAGATTTAATGTTGGACTGACGAGGTCTAGAATGTTATCTAATGACAAATGTTCTCTATTTTTAACAATTTTCAGCATATATATTGAAATTTACAATTTTAATTTCGTACCGCTTACAAATATCACAATCGATGAGCAACTTTTTCCTGTCAAAGCAAGATACTTATTCATTCCAGACACGGCAAACAACACTGAGTAATTTCAGAATCAAATCTTGGGTAGCAGTAGATGCTTCGTCCAAACATTTATTGAATGGGTAGCTCATTTGGATAAATATGTCCATAGATCAACAGATCAGTCCATATCAAAATATGCTGTTCTTCAACATAAGGATCGTTATCTCGGATCAGGACGCAACGTCAATACAGATTACTTCTTCACGTCATTCAAACTCATTAAAAATCTCGAGACAAAGATCACAAGTTTTGTTGGCGCTATGAATCGTATACGGAGAGAAATACATGAAGAAATAAGAAAAACTGAACAATATCTATACCCATCAACTCCAAGTATAATGAAAAGCAATAACATGACACTAATAGTGCATATATCGAGGAAGATCATCTAAAAGGGTTTTATGTAGTTTTCAAGACCATGCATAGCAACATTTCAGTATCGAAAGGCAAGAAGAAAAGACAGGTATCTGTATAGTATTGCAATAAAATAAAATATAGTGTTGATATTGTGGACTAAATGGTGAAATTATGCTCGGCAAAAGTATCGTCCCGACACTGGCCTCTACAAATCTGTTACTCAGCTCCTAACTTCGCTGGAATGAGCATTTATAGTTCAAAAAAAGTTACTAGAAGAAAACGAATCGGAGCCAATTTTTTCTACAATATGTCGAGGATCAGCAAATGATGAAATTTTGTTGAAACAACAGCATTTTATCCTGATGACGCGGATAAAGACGAAGAGCCTCTAGTCTCAGCTGAAATCAAGAGGCAGAAGTGCCACGTAAACTGCACGCGTCTGGTACGTAGAGTGACGAGCAAAATATGCTCCAAGCGCTGCCGTTTTGGGTTGAATTCATGCTTTGTAATTATTAGAACCGAGGTAATCTACAAAAAAAAACCATTTATTTGAAAGTTCGATATTATTTGCCTCAATCAATAAGTTGTGTATTCACAATATTTGTTCACGTTTTCTGTTATTTTAGAAATATTTTTAAAATTTATATTATATTTTTCTACAAAATCAGTATGAAGTCGGAATAACTATTTTGATTTTAATTTTTTGCATATTCTATTTAGAAATATAATAGCGTGTTTTTTAGTTTAAGATAAGTGCTCCCATTCAAAAACAAGCCGGTGCATAAATATTTGCGAAATTCTAATTTTAATGGAATTTAAAAATTTCAAGCTCTGATGTGGGGCGAAGGGTACAGGTAGGTCAGAGATCATATATTTATCAAAATTTTAAAACAGAACCGAACAAAATCCATTGACAACCTAGGAAATCAATGAAGTAAAAAACCCCATGGGATAAATTGTTTGACCGAAACTAAAACCAACTCATTAGTATTAAGTGGCGTGACCTTTTTTTTGCAGTAACAGCCTGAAGACAATAATTGTAACTGGAAATTAACTTTTGACACTCGGTTTGTGGTATCATGTTCCATTTTTGCACGCAGATAATCCTCAAATCAGCAAGGTTCTCTGGACTCCTTTGATGCACAGCATTACTGAATATTCGTCACAAATTTTCAATGGGATTGTGGTCAGACGATTAGTTAGGCCACGAAAAGACACTCATTTTCCCATTTTGTTTGTGAACCATTCTTTTGTTAATTTCTCCTTATATTTAGACTCCTTGTTTTGCTGTAGAATTTTCTTACGTTAGGCAGCAGTTTCTGCTTCAGTATCTGCCTGTACATGGAACTGTCCATTTTTTCATTAATGATGAGGAGTTCTCCTACACCATAGACAGTAAAACAGCCTCACACAAGGTTGCTACTTCCCCCATGATTGACGGTAGGAATGGTGATCTCTGGATCGTAGGCCGTCTCCATTTTAAAACATGATTAGCGCCCTTCAGACCAAAAAATTCAATTCTGTTTTCATCGGACCATGCAACCTGTTTCTAAAACTAAATTTCATTGTCAAGTTGGTCTTTGGCAAAAGTTAAACGGTTCTTCACATTTTTTGCTTTAAGAAGAAGAGGTTTGCTTAGAATGAAGGCATGTAGACCACTTCGATGAAATTCTCTAGGAACCATTTTCGACTGACGTTAACTCCTAATAACTCCAATTTTTTTCTGTAAGCATGCAAGGCATGGGTTTTCCTGGGTAACCTTATGCAGTAAATGTACCATTTCCCACAAAAAAAAGACCGAACCCTCTTTTTGAAGGATTATTTTGCCAGACATTAAATGCTTATTGTATCTTATGATGGTGTTACTGATACGGAGAAAAAAATTCTCAGTTCGGGTTTTTGTGGGACATACTAAGAAGCATCAAGATCAGATCGGCCCGTGACCGTGTGAGGAGCTCCGACTATCCGCAGATTGGAGATTGCCCAGTCTTTTGCTGCTTCCGAACTACTGCCCCAACAGTTGAGTATGGACCTCATAACACGTTCAATAAATTGCCTATAAGTTAGTCCTTCATGACGAAGTCCACCTATTTCCTTTCGAATAGTTTCGGGGATTTATTTGACTTTCGGCACTGTACTCAATGAGAAGTCAACTTCAACAAAATCTCGCGAGGTGATGATTTTACTGATCGAAGTTTGTTAACATTACATGTGTTCCTTAGAAGTTTTGGAAGCCTCATAAAAAGTTTTTTTAATCAAGACACTCAAATTGTACAATAAAAATAGAATGATTTGGCATGATATAAATTTTGACCAAATACTTTTGTCCATGCATTTATTTGTTTAGTTGATTTTCTGGTTTTCAAGAAATTTTGTTTTGGCCAGTTTAAATATTTTGCTAAATATAAGTTCTCTGCATTCCTTGAACTCTTTAACCCAAGCCATGCATCAACTCAAAATTTTCAAAACACATAAAAATGGAGTTGTGCGAATAATATCCAGGCACAGTAGATATTCATGTATTTATAACGCTGCTTGGCTAAAAAATAAATAAATAAATTGTACTTAGGAAAAAGCATATGAAGTGCCAGAATCCTAAACTGATTGTAACTTCCATAATTTTTGGTCTAAAAGAAATATTTGATGCTGGATCATATTTGGTGCCAACCCGGCTAGGCCTCTTGGGACAAGTGTGTTCTCTAGCCGTCGTATTGGTGTCAAAGCTATGAACTTGAAATCATATTCATCTAAAAGAAAATCCTAAAAACATAATTTCATTTAGTAGCATATCTGACGAACACGAAGTTTAATAATCTACGGCAAGGTAGAAAAATTTTGTGTAACAATGTAGAAAAATTTGAGTTCACAAGCTAAGTTTCACCGTTCTGTAAAACTAAAAATATTACAAACTTCTGCTTACAGTTTTGCTACCACCGCCGGTAGTTACACGTAGGTAAGGGCCGATCGAGTCATGTCATCTTCAAATAGAAAAGTAGCCGCACTTTGACCATGGGTTGTACATTGAAGAGGTTATGGGCTGCCCCCCTAATAATGGGGGGAGACAATCGTGGGAGCTTAATTCGAAGTGTAATCCATGACAGTAATGTCACTGAGTTGTCGGAGTTTTATTAACAGACGAAACCTTCTTCTACCACAGTACATGGGTACTATTTTTTTAAATATCGAGTAAATGGGGAAGTGTTCGGGACGATCGACGATCATGAAGGCCTCTTTGTGCTCGTCAGCAAAATTTACTCTCTGTGTGACGGAAAGAGCTCAGAAAAATGAAATAAATAAATAATTAGAAACTTGAACAGAAATGCTGCTGTAGCTGAAGTAAATTTCCAAGGGATTTTATATGAAATATTTTTCAGTGTTTTTGCATTAACAATTCTTGAAATATTTTGAATACGTTACTTTTTGGCCGACTGTGTATCAAAGGGCAAGAGTGAATATTCAAAGTTATAGAGCAAGCAAGACTCGATGAGAGCAAAGTGACACCAGGAAAACAAATTTTCACCATTCCGATCGCAACACGGCGCCAGTGTTATAGTTTACCATTAACATACCGTGAATGATCGGTGAAAAATATGGATCTTCATCGAAACACCGCAACCAAATAATGGTCGCTATTGCTTACCCCTGGGATAAAACTCTAATATGACGTTAAACATTTGCATGGACATTACAGGTACTAATACCAGGTCCTAGTCGTGTGTCCTAAGAGATCGCTGGATAGTAAATGCAATGAAATCAACTTAGTATGAAAATTAACATTGAAGGACAAATTTTAAAGTTCCCTCCCATGCATCTGCAGTCAGAACTCGTAGAAGTCTGGTCCGATGTAACTCCAGGAAAATACAAAGTGAAACTATTTAATTATAATTTATTTTCCAATCCTACTTATTTATTTATTATAATTTATTTTTCAATTTTTTATTCCAATTTAATTATAATTTATTTTCCAATCAGTATTACTCCACCCCACCGCATTTGTGTTAATAGTTTTTATTCAAGCAAATTTTGCATACCTCATTTCAGTGCTAATGCTCTTGCATAGTTAATTTTTATACATTTTTATTCACGCAAGCTATTTTTTAAAGTACGATTTACATCAACCATCTCAACAATCATTTTCTATGTTCCAAACGGCTGTTCTAGGTACAAGTCAAGGTTACGTTGCTATAAAAGTGAAGTCTATTGGCTCTCTTCTCACGACGATGAACATACCGTTTATTTTTATACAGAATGTGAAACACCAGACTTTGAATATAAAATATCTGGGAGTTTTCCGAGCCCTGTAGTGCTATTAAAAACAGCTGCAGGTAATTCCACAGAGTTCATTGGGCAGAAGCACAGCGCCGCAGTCACTATGTCCACTTCGGAACATTACCCCAAGATCTGTAAACAGCCATTAGCTAATTTCTCACCTACAGAGATGATTATATAACAATCTACGCAATTCTCCCGCGGCACTGCGCTAATTTTTGACATGAAATAACTATTGCAATGATAGGTTTAACATATTTTTATAAATCGACCTAAATAAAAACAGAATGCATCAAAGTTATAGAAAGTTAAGCATAAATTTGTTGCTTGAGTGGTCTTCACTTTCTCCTCATTAAATCAAGAATATTTTGTTTGACAGCTTTCTACCGTTGAAATATGAACCTTGGCATCGAACTCGGAAATATTTTGCTTCCATATCTGTTGTTGAATCCCCATGAATTTCTAAAATTAAATTTATCTTTCAGGCAATCTTAATTTTGAACTTCGTGATTCAAACTAATAAATAAATTTTCAGATACACAGAGAATGTTTTTAAAATAATGTGCCATCATTTGTGCAGTATATTTTATTGGCTTTTCTCACATCGATAAGAAACTGGGAATCTGTTTTTTAATCTACCTTGCTACATGATGTATCTCTTGTTGAACTCTGTCAAAGTAGTGTAAAAATTTGAACGTTGGCACTTAGTAATTTTCTAAAATCATTTTTGAATTCAGAAACTAACACAATAACCTGCGAATTTTTAAGCATAAACAATCTCTTGACCGTATTTATCGATAATCGTAAAATGTTTCTGCATAGAGAAAAAATGCGACACATTTGACTCGTCAAATTTTTTTAGTATAATCCAATCCAGAAGAATTTTACATCACACTGTAGAAAAACTTGCGGTCACAAACAAAGTTTTAAAGCTTTGTGAAACTAAAAATATGAACTCCTGCTTACACCTTTTCGATAACCACAAACAGTTATCGGTAAAGTCATGAAGTAAAGTTGAATAAAATGATTCAAGTAATGATGTAAAAATTCAGTCAAATTATGTGATTACATCGTTTTTCATTTCTTTATCCCCGTGTTTTCAAGTTATTACTCATTATATGCCATCTTAAGTATTAAGAAATCTTACTATATCTTCCCAAGGTGCTATGAATGGGTCCTGAAGTTTCGGATAATTATTCGCATTTTGTAACCTCATCAGAATGTGACGAGATGCAGCCTTACTTTAAAAAAATACATTTCACTGTCGCCAACTCTTAGCGCACCCTTAGTTGTTATATTTATGTAATAGTTTACTGAAGGTGCTTCTATTACCTCACACACAGTCAGTCTGCGATAATTGTGTTCTTCCGTTTTCCACGCATGCAAATGGTTCACGTTCATCACTCAGACCGACAGACTCAGTATTACGATATCAATAAATGTTTACAATTTTCAGTTTCTCCATTAATGCCGTGATTTTCCATGCTACGTTTCTGATTTTCATTATTCAAATTACTAAGCTCCAAAATATCTGAAAGTCTAACTAAATTGTCGTCCGCAATCGTTAATTGCTACATTTATCGAGTGAAATTCATTAGCGAATTTCAAATTCAGAAATGCATACTAAAATATAAATCGTAGTAGTAAAATGTTTTACGATATGTGAAAACGAATTTTTACAATAAAATAGTGCATTTTGATCGTGCTATTTTATTGATTTTTGTGCATAAACGAATCGTTGAAATGAAATGTAGAGTGGCAATCAGAATTTTAAACACAATTTCCTTTCAGATTGAACGAATGAATTAAGCCATTAAAGATGCTTACAAGATCTGCTTTTTGAAAAGAAAAGGAGCAATGCCTCACGTACTATTAACTTTGGATTTTGCTCTTCAAAAATGTGAATTTTTATCTCCAGCCAAATATCTCGCAGGTCGATCAATAGAAATCAAAGAAAAGCGATTCGGCTACTGCTTCCCGAAAATCCAAACGACCCCAATTAAGGTTAATGGATAAATTCTGTCAAAACTTTGTGGTAAATCACCTTCTTTCATGTGAGTAAAACTCGTCCATATGTGCTTGTCTTGCATACTTTCAGCGAAAATGGCGATCATCGATGCTCCACAATCGCTGCCAGCCTGCTCACTCGACATCGCTCGTCGTATGTCCCAAGTATAGTTTTTTAGCCGTTTTATATCTCGATGGACAAATAACTCGATGAAATAAGAGCTTTCATCCCCGAAATATCACGTTGTGCGTGACGTGGTAGTAAGAAGGTATGATTGGTTAAGAATTATTTTAGTGTAACCTAATACAGTATACATCCATAGCCTTGCGTTTTACAACTGATTCAACGGAGCAATTCAGTAAAAAAAAAAATGGGCGATTTGGAGTTTTTAAGAAATAAGAGTATATTACTCGTAGTTCTTAATTTGCTGTAGCTGATTTTTTTCATGAATTTGAAACTGCTCCTGGGTGTGGTCTACAGAAATGATTAAAAAATTGCACAGTTTTCAATAAAAAGGAAATACATGTATTGGAAGAGTACTTAAGGATCAGATGTGTCAAATTTTAAAAACACGGTTGTCGCACGTAGAATTATCCGGTCGTCCTGAGCTCCACCATTTCATCAGATACAACTAATATTCAAATAATTTCGTAAGGACTCAACCCAACCAATGTCATTACACTCCTGTCAGCGATCAGAGATCTTTGTCATGTAGTGTGCCTCTTCGTTTGATGGATATTTCGTTGAATTTATTAGTG
>VOMN01010779.1:0-28959 GCA_014899125.1 Orchestia grillus
TTGTCGATTGTTTCACCAATATCAGATGGAGTGGTTGAGGTATGATAAAACGGCAATGAATGGAGAAATCAGGATTTGGGAATTCAATGCTCCATTTCAGTTGATATTTTAGAAGCAATGCATAAACTCCCATTCTTGTCTTGTGAGCTCCGCAGGTTTAGCGCCCCCAAAACTACACCAATGGAGACGTTCAGCTCCAGTCGTAAGTGATAAAGGAAATCATGGAGTTTCTTACTATTTTTGTCACTGAGAACGGGGAACGGAATGAGTCCCACTCAGTATATATCAAGCTGCGAACGATTGACAGTAGCTTGTTTTTTTAGGTTATAACATATCAATCACTCAAAGAACTCTGCTGAAGTATTCCTCAGGGTAGCTTTCTCGCGTCTTGTTGCAAAGGCGGCAAACGAGCTGTCTCTCTCGGTAGGGATGCCTGGCGAGCAACAAATGTCTTGCGAGACAACATAGCGAGAAACAGATAACCTGCGAGACAGGTGGCGAGAAACACACATTAAGCGGACAACTGGCGAGAGATAGGTATCCAGCGATACAGCTGACCAAAACGTGCTGTGCAGCGCGACAACGGACGAGAAACATATCCATTAGAATAATTGACGAGAAATTGGCATTTTAAGTGACAACGGACGAGAAACAGATATTTTACGGGACAACTGGCGAGAACCAAATATTTTACGGGACAAATGGTCAGGAACAGATATTCTGCGAAACGAGCGAAGAGAAAACTGATGAATTGTACTATACACTGTACTTAGAAAGCTGTACCCTGTATAGCTTTAGAGAGCTGTCGGGTGTATCTGTTTAAAACTGTAGTCACAGAGATTAAGGCCCTGATCCTTATTATTTTTGAAATCTAACCGTAAAATATAGGGAGATCCGGAGCGCAAAGTTGCACGGAGCACCTTGCGATGGTGCACCAACGTTGTCATAGTTTGATCCAACTTTTTACGTCTCTGCGCACGTAACGAACTTCTTTCGCTCGTGAGTGAACTACTTTTGCGCGCATAGAAGTAAAGTGTGGGATCAAAATCATTAACGGAACGAAACGGTGCACTGTCGCAACGTGCCTGGTGTAACTTTTTGCCCCGGCCGACCAGCTTCGTTCTGCCGGAATGACAGACTTGACCAGACTATGGAGTTAACCATGCATTCAAGGTGCTAAAATCCTGACTTACTCGACCACCACGTTAATCAGCGTATCGTCTCTTGTCCTAGATACAACAGCAAACTGAATTATTGATCGTATATGTTCAAAACTAGTTTTAATAATTTGTTCATTTTCGTTCATCAAGTTTTTTTTACCCATATGTGTACAAAACAAAAAGAGCAAAAGAACTAACAAAGAAATAACGCGTAGAATTATGGGTTATTGTAGAGGAAGTCAATTATTACACATCACTGAATGTGGCCACTTCCACCGGTATAGAACGAGTAATTTTGCGTAATAGCTCTACTGGGGCTACAAATTACGCACTAATATACGGTAATTATTTGTGTACAATAAAGGTGAATTAGTAATCAGAAATGTGAGTTGTTCGATAACGTTTCATTGAAAATACAGGGGTCAAATTAATGGCCTATTACATTAAAATAACGTTAGACGTAACTGAGTCTTGGGTTACGCGAGTATACGGCGTCGGAATCCATTTAGACTGAGAGAGCCATGAAAGTCATGTATTGTAGTTTTGAATGCATTTTATTTCAATGAGAACCATACGAATTTTTTAAAATCTGAAAACATTTAAATGTGCCAAATCGCATTAATAAATAGCTAAGATTTATGAGTGAGCCTGATGCAGGTATTTGTATAGCCAGGATCAGATTTAGGGGCCCCAGGGTGCCGACTTTCTGTCTAGGCCCTAAGGTGTTCTTAGTCTGGACGCGTAGGCAAAACAGCGTGTTTTTATTCTGACAAATATTCTGCGACGGTTGTTGTTTAATTTGCATAAAACCCAAAAATATTTTCAGCATAATTTACAGCACTCGTGATTGAAAATTTGTGCGCTTGGCAAGATACTCATGGGTGCAAACCAGAGACTCTATTTTTGCCTCAATTTTGGAACATTCAGTTTTTATTACATTCTTTAGATTTACCATCTATCTTAGATACGTTGATGTGTCACTCTCGCTGAAGAGTAGTACCTAATGACTATATAACTGTTTCATTGTTTCATGTTTTTTCTGTTTCATTTGTTTTTGTACTGTTTTGTTTTTCTACTGTTTCAGTAGAAAAACTGAACTGTTTTTCTACTGTTTCATTTGTGTAAGAAAAAACTATGCAATTATAATGCAATTTCCATTGTTACCTCACTTCGGAGTATGAGAACCGTACTCATAAGTACCTATATGTTTAACAGCCCTTGATGCCATCGGCATGTATGATTATAAGGTTGATGATGAAATATTGAGTGAAAGTAGGCTATCAATCAGTGTTTCTGCCGTTTGAATTGAAAAGACTGCGCAACCACCGTCTATTAAAAAGTGATATCAGGAAATTGTGCTTGATAGGAAGTTGTGCTTGAGGTAGACTGAGATTTTAATGCATGCATAAAGAGTGGATTGTGTGATAGAAGTCCTCTTATAGGAGAAAAATGTTTATTAAATACAGATCAGTGTGAGACAGAGATTATTTGAAGGAACGTGTATGCATATGCTCCTAAATCTTTGAAGCCACCCGGGTTCGCCTCCCGTCTTACAAGTCACCTTCTTGCACGAGAGGAGTGGACGCAGGAGTGAGATCAGACTCAGTGTCGTGATAGGAGTGAGCCACAAGAGCTACCGAGCCCGTTAACATGTACTAACTAGATTCAATTGAAGGGTTTCTGATCTTGAACGACGATTGGTGTATAGGTGTGGACGGGAGCTAGAGTCTGGGCCAGGTTACTTAGCCTGGGGAGCAAGTCTGGATCTGGGGACAAGATCTGAATCTTAGGTTTGTCGGGAATTTTTCAAATGTTGTATGAAGTATTGGTTTTCTTAAGACACCACCCCACGATTTGGGAGTGTAGGTTGAGGGACACAGTACAAATATTTCTGAATGGTATTCCCGCCGTTAAAGAAATAACAGGATCACTTCCCACATCACAACGTCACATATTGCTGTCATTTATATTTTTTCCAAGTTCAGTAACATTTAAGATATTCTTAAGAAAATGTTGTCATGAATGAATCGATAAACAGTCAGATACTTGAACCCTGACGTGCGTCCTTATCTGAGCGTTGCGTCAGGTGTGAGGGGACACTCCGCCCAGCACGCGAGGATCAAGGTCGGAGGAAGTGGGGGTCCCGCAGACGCTGAGCGAGGATCCGTCCTTGTAAAGACGCTTTTGTCTCCGTTCCTCGTGAAAAAACGGACCTCGAATCTTTCAGTGGGCCAAAACGAATCCTTTTTGAGAAGACTGGGGTATTTTTGTGAGCAGGCTACAAATTCTTCACGTCGCTCTGTTGGGTGATCCTTGAGCGAGCAAAACAAGATCATGAAGATCGTGGACATTGAATTTTTTTCTTGGCTTTTTGTTCTAAAAAGGGCAACTAGGTCTGGCAGTAAAAGGGCGGGAGTCCTGTTTTTAATCCTGTTTTCCGGAATGAGCTCAAATTGTTCAGTTTGTGTGTGATCCGCTTGTGAGGAAAATAGGTTACTCATCGATGAAAACATTGCAATGAAAATTCTTTTTGAATACCTAAACCCACGATGCAGCATTGTCTTGTCAAGTGGAGGTATGTAAAAACATTTCGTGCTCAGTGGTAGCACGTTTGATATGGTGGGTATTCCTAGCTTTGCGCTTCGGTCTCATTTGTTTTCCTGCACGATGGGTGGGGTTGCCGTATCATTATTTATTCATGCAGTTCCTTCATTGGTTGTACGATGCTTATTTTCATGCACTGGTGAAAATTTTTTGGTATATATGCTTGCTCCTTTCCTATAATTAAAGTTTTTCTCATCGTGCGTGAAACAGGGAAGCAAAACTTTTTCTGATCGCCAAACGATGGATTGATAAAGTCTGTGTTGTGATGGTGATGCATTGGCGAGTAACTTCTAGAGTCAAGGACCAAGCAATGTGTTCTCGACGCGGCAGACAAATGGTGGCATTGGAAATAATTCTATATTACAAACGAATGTACATATGTCAACCTTTGCTGGACGACCTCACGAGTTGACAACGTGAAATAGAAGTCATAAGAGGAAGTGCAGTAGGAGAGTTTAACGCCAACTAGAGAGTGATCCATGGCATCTACATCGCATGCTGGAGCTGCATAGTTTTATTTTTACAGAATTGAAGATACCAAATTGGAGATGTACAATTCTTCATGAAAGTCCCGAGTAGAAATAAATGATTTAATTTTGAGTTTCATCACCACGAAGTGTCCGCAAAAATCGTGCCCACCGTAATTACTTTTTCCATCGTTAAGACCAACTCATAGCCTCGCTCACTGTGGACTTCCGTGAGCTAATTTCTGTGGTAGCACACGACAGCTAGGGCTAGGCTCGTGAAAGGCTCTACATCAAATGCGTATTGATTCCCGACGCTGTTTCTTTTTGTAATGTATGCTTGCTATGCGCGGCAATGAAGAAAGTCTCCACTTTACCGTAACTCTTGTATTTACGCTCTGACGCACCGGATGTTGTCCTTTCACTTAATGACACTGTTGGCTGCTGAAAGGAATTCACGACAAAACATCTGTTGCGTGTCGATATCACCACTTGGCCGGCCTGCGCCTCATCGGTGTTGCTGAGCAGCCCCATTGAGCTCCACGGGGCCCAGGCTGCTGAGCTCCGACGTTGCGGGTTGTTTGCCAACTGCGACCCACATCCTCTCTGCGGTCACATTTGATTTGTCCCGCGACAGAATTGGCTGGCGGAAAATTTGGAAATTATTTATTGCAATTAGGTTATCCATTAGTTTTGGGCTTTGATGTTTCAAATGACTCAGCAACTCAGTTGGCTTAGAAAAACCAATGGCTTAATGGGGACGTGAGATTGACTCCCCTATGTATGGACGATTCGAGTTAACCATTACTAGAAAAGAGTTTTGAATATTTCATGAGATAGTGGATATTTGACGACACGCGTACGTACAGTATAGCAGAGCATTGAACGAATGTCTGTAAGAAAACTTATGACACATATATTAATTCGTTTATCAGTAATAACTCCCGAGCCCATTTCAGGGCTGATAGAAGCATTAGCGCGCATATAATTTGTAACGTTGTTGGTTCAAATTGGTAGCTTCTAACCTGTTATGTTACGGGCAGATGTAAAATTTAAATCTCTGTGGAATTGGACTCTATAGCTGTTCTAGCTAGCCGATAAAACTGTAATAAACACGTAAATATCTTCACATGAAGCAATTGCATCTAATTCCATGGGTTATTGAATTGTCGCCGATTCACACCTTACAAAATAATGGGTAGCGAAATAAATACTCGTTTATACTTAATTGTATTTCAAACGTGACTATACATCGATTGCTTCATTCATTTTGAAGAGATAAGCTTTCAAATACCTGCGGTATCGTTCCTGCCTGTATTCATGCAGAAGAAATTGCCACTTTGAAGTAACCTTTTCACTTCCGATCATTGTGAACGCGTGAAAGAGTCCGTGGCATTCGTGCATTTCAAAGCGTCGACTTTCCTTTGAATGGTTGATCGAGTGACGCGTTCATGCACTACATCACCCCGTAGAGTTTATTTCATTCGAGAAGGAGTTTGCCGCAGGTCTGATGCATCACATCTGCAGGGAACTATCCGCAGGCGACTTTTCTCTAACTGGTGTTTCTCTGAAGTAGATATGCTATGAATGCTAGTATGGATTTCTTCTTGGCATAGAGAAAGCTAGTTTTGTCCAGGTCGATGCGTTTGTAAATTTCGAATTTTTGTAGGGCCTCAGAAAGTGTTAGGCACGAAAATATGACTGAAAAATTTGCTGAATCTAGAAATATACATACATATCAGAAATTGTTCTGCAGTGTTTCAGTTTACTACGCTCCTCGGCAAAAAATTAGTCACATGCTGCTTATATGGTGTAGGACCTTCACGAGCACGGATAATGGCGACAATTCTGCACTGCATTGAGTCTACAAGTGTCCTAATGTATACTTGGTCGTCTTTAAAATACTTTTGCATCAACTAATCTTGTAGTGTGGCCACAGAACGTGGACGATCTTCTCGACGGGTACCATAAATTTTCTATTTAGGTCACGTCTGGGGACTTAGCTGGTCAATCTAAATGTCTGTCATATCATGAATGGCTGTCATGCCAATTAATGTCAGTTCTAGCCCGATGCACCCAGCAGTTACCATTCTTAAAAGGTACCTGGAAAACGATGCACTGGAGCTCGAAAAACAAAGGTTGATAAGTATTTTGCCAGAGGAGCCTATGATCAATTAATAAATTAAAGTTTTAGACTTGGCCATGGAAAAAAAGTAAGTAAATATATGTTACTCGGTCGCCACGAAAAATTGCCCACGTCATTAACATCGTTTATGATGAAAAAATGAGTAGTAAAATGTTCAAATTAGTCAAACTATAAGCCGTGGGCATCCATGTATTTCTGCTATCGACCAACGGGATTATTTATACCTCGTTGGTAAAACTCATTTGCTCCAACGCAACAAAATCTTTGAAAGCCCATTCTACCTCTGGTGTAGACCTTGAAATTTCACCATTCAAAAATGTGCTTAAATACTCAAAAGAATAGTAGTCAGTGGGTGATAATCAAGAGAATATGGAGTCTTTTATCACAAGTCTGTGAGTTTCTGTGATGTCTTTCTTACAACATGTGGCCGCATATTATCGTGAGGCAGAATTGTGATGGCCGCTTCACTATGACAATAGTGTCGTCTGAAAATGGTGTGAAACTGTGGCAGTACTGACACCAAGAGACATTTTTTTAGCACTTTGACGTGGATCTTTCATAACAATTGCTTTATGTCGTTCATTTTCAAGACTACATGACCGTCCTCTACCGTCTTCATCTTCAATGCTCTCATCACCACTTACGGAATTCTGAAACCATCTTCGCACTGACCCATCACTTGTGGGTCCCTAACTCCGTATCGGCAGCTGTTCAGGAGGCACTATGCCCAATTTCAACTCAAGCAAGGAGAGTCAGCGAAGGTTCATATTCGTTATTCAGAACTTATATACTTCAGGAAAGTGTGCTGTCTTAAATTATTTAAAATTTTTTATGAAATTGTAATATTATTAAAAAGCACACATTATCGGGTACTTGAAATATGTTGAGAATACTATGGCAAAATAGGATTTCCACTCAACACTCACATTCGGCACCAGTTTTGCAACAACCTTGTAAAACACTTGAAATAATGGTTAGAATTTTGGTTACTAATATATGACCTACCGGCCATTGTATATTTTCTTCAGTTCACTGGAATCTGAAGTGGCTTTGGTTTAATTTCATAACTTTTTTGCAAAGAAAAGTTTAAAGCTACAGAAGCTTAGGTTTTCAGAATCATACCCAGCTGACTTATACCATAGCACGCGTCGTTCGTGGTGCCATTTGAGTTGTCAGTTGAGTCCAGGCGTGTCAGTTGAGTTCAGGTTAACTGATTGAACTACTGGTTGAACAGATTGTACTGCTAGTTCAGTCCAGCTTAGTCAGTAGAGCTGCTATTTAAGCACCTTGTAAGTCAGTTGACTTTCTGGTTGAATTTAGGTGACCCAGTCAAGATGCCAGTTGATTTCAGTCGAACCTGTTGAGTTCATGTAAGCAAAATGAGTCACAATCTTTTGACTGTTGATTTATATTTTCCGCTCGCGAGAAACAATGTAGGGGTTTGATATTGCAGTGCGCATACATATTGAACAAAAATTCAATTGATCGCGCAATCCCAGATGCATTCGTTCTTAATTTATATTATTACCGTGAGGAGAGCCTGGCCGAATATTCGTCGCTCTGTCCGCGCACAATCTGGATATTCTAGCACGGTGCAGCCAATGAATATAAGTAAATATTTTTGATCACGTAAACCTTGTAACTATTTGAACAAAGCACCTTCAGGGATGTATTTAATGAGATTGTTTAATTCCACATGCTGTGTTGTATCCTTCAAATAATTACGCGTATCAATTGGCACGCGCTACCTCTCCAATTCCACTCGCTTTGTCATTGAGATTACGCTCCCCATGCAAGCAAAGTAAATCATGGTGCTAATAAAGATAGTCTTTTTTGTGTCGTCAGAAACCTGTTGTTGAAGAAGGCAAGCGAGGGACAGTACGAAGATCTATGAATAGACCCGTTTCCTGTCCTTGAAATTTTCTGTATCATTGCTTAATTGTTGTAGTAGAGTTCTTTCATAGTTTATTTAAGCCATGTTTTGCTTTATTCTGTAGTTGCTAAAGAATTTCATAATTTTCGATCTGGGAAGTTCAATGACCGTTTAACTAATGTAAGAACTTTAAAACTCCCCTTAATACTAAGGGATAGAACTCAAGTATTCCGATTGCTGTAGTTGCTCTTGAATTATTTCAGTATCACTGTGGTCGAGTGGTTTAACACCACAGGGAGCATTACTGTTTTGCAAAAATTCATAGCCGTTTTTGAGAAAACTAAAATATGCACTTAGCTTTACAAAAACGAAATTATATAAAATACATACAGGGATGAAATACACTTGTATTTCATCATGAATTATTCAACCTTTTAGAAAAACTCATTCAATAACATTCATGATAGTACCTCGAATAGATATTTCCGGTCAATGTTGCAATTAGAAGCTGGGTAAAATCCTGTTTTTTGAGATATCTAACATTAAAATGTTAAAGTGAGGTAACCGACGCTCAAATCATATAAATTTTTCGCCTTGCTCAGGCTGGAAATTATTTCTGTATGACCCTTTTTTAGGAGAGATGCTTTGGAATGGTTGCAAAAAAATATTTCAAATTACTTTTCAGAAGACTTACAGAATCTTTAAAATTTTGCACCTACTTTGTTCGCGCTCAACCCATTGATTACATTAACAAATTGTGCGATCAGACCACAAGCTCCAATTAAGAAGACTATTTCGCTGTATTATCACTTGGCGTGCCGCGGCCTGGCACTTGCCCAACCAGACCAGATGTTCCAGAGGCCGTCGCTCCAGCCGAGTCCCGCTGCTACAGGGCAGTCGTGCCAGCCTCCGTTCCCTGAGCTCGTCTGCGCCATGCAGTCAGGGACAGCGATGTGACCTCCAGTTTTTACGTCGACGCAATGTTGCAATTGGGAACTACATTATGTAGTGTGACTGTGATGGAAAGATCCTCGCTGTCGAGTTTGATCGCATGTCTACCGACCATGTAGGTTAAACAATTCAAGTTTCACGAGCCGCTTAAAGAAAGCAAAATACATATTTCAATTTTGAAATTGATGGTGATTGAGTTTGCGTTTCCAATACTTTTGCAAGTTTCTCTACAGTATTTTGGACACGATCGTGTTCTAATTTATCTCTGACTGGAACGCAGTCTGGAAAATCCTATAAGTTATAGTTTGACTTCTTTGCTATGGGATTTAATAAAAAAGAGTAAATATTTCCAAAACAAAGATTCGTAGTCAGTGTATGAAATAATTTTATAAATTTGTTGTCATTCTTTTTATTACGACTGATCACAACTGTTATTTGAATATGATCAGCATTTCGTTAGGTGAGTTGAAAAAAAGATTGTAGTTTTCTGCATTTAATTAACACAATTTCTGCAACAATGCAAAAAATGTTGGCATGGCTTCTATGAACATTCAAGTTCTTCGTCATCATAAATATGACCGGCAAAAGAATTAAACATAATTTTTAATAAATGGATAACTCATCAATTTGTTCTTAACTTTGAGTGAGGTATCGGCAAAACTGAAATATTTTACAAATCAAGCAAATGTTCGGCAAGGAGCATGCGCCATGTTGCATGTCACAAATACTCGCATAGCTGGAATTGAAGCAATATCTTTTCTGCGACAACATTTAAAATGATTTCTGAATTTCGCCTATGCTGTTGAAATGATATATGAATTTGCTCATATACATATTTTATTCGAAAGTGATCGATGAATGTGTCCGACCAGGGAAAAAGTTGGCAATGCCGCTGTTTTCGTGACCGTCAAAATGAACCTTTTTCGTTGATGTGTTTTGCATGTATTCAGCCTTGATTTTTATTTTAACATCATGTACCGTCGCACTCAATCAGGCCGGAGTGAAGCGCTTGTGCTGATAAATAATAATTTTTTTTTGTAGTTTAGGACCATAACATCTAATTTCTTTGTGACTAAACAAAATGAAAATAAATAACTCTGATGCTAGAACTTTATTTCTATCAAGTTAATGTATTTCAAATATACCTTTTTTCAACATTATGCCGGCAATAACTATAACACAAGTAAAATACAAACCCAAAGCATTGAATAATAAGCATTTTCAATTATTTTGTAATAAAGGGAGTTAAGAAGACGTCATAATTACCTGGAACAAAAGTCATGTTACATTGTGCAATCATCTGCACCTTTTTAAAAATCTTGGAACTCTGATTTCTTTATGGAGATAATAATTTTTATTAATTCATGATTGTTCGTATATTATTCTCTATTGGACAAATGTTGCTGCACAATAGCAATAGTTTTTCAGATCAAATTAATGATGTATGTGCTGGTTCAAACATAGTACTGTAGACCATAGGTTTCCTTCGGTTGTTCTTGATCTATTCTTTATGGGAGAGTTTGTTTTGAGATCAGCATGTATACGATTTTTGTTATCGTCGTACGAATCAAGTTCAAAAACTCATACAGAGGCTTATGTTAAGCGTGCCATTCATAACTTATCATGATGAATGTAATGCTGAAGAAACACCCGCACCCGTTCCTGCGGTTGTGAAACGCTTCCGAGCTGCAGTTCAGGTATCTCAAAATCGAAGTTGGGTAGATTCCCAGCTTCTCAGTTTCCCGCCACGAGGGCCGGCAGGCGCTCAATGATTTCTTTTTAGGTCATGTCCTCTCTCTGTGTTTGCACTCGAAGTCTTTGCGGAAGCATGGAGGCTTTGGCTTTCTTTTCTCCTGGAAAATATGAATTACAGACATCGAGCGGTACAGGGAGGAAGTTTACCCGAGTACTTCGGCATTTTCTGAGACTATGTAGCTTGCTGGATTTTCGGATACCTGTTGCTACAAAGCCTTTTGCCGATGCTGAATTCACATGGTGACATTTACTCTGAAGAGTGAGCTTCTTTTTTTCATCTTATATCATTTTCTAGAATAGTAACAACTTTTGAGCCGCTTTTTTGGTCCGTCAAAAGTGTCCCGCTATTTTCAAGTAGTAAAGATTGCGCACGGCCCTTTTTGACCGACTTAGTTCTGTGAGAACAAGATTCATTGTTCGAGTTCAATATCATTCAGTTACGAGCGTGTAAGTGATTCATTTTTGTGATAATTTAATTAAGTTAAATTTTGAGTTCCAAGTGTAACAACAGTTTAGCTTGCGAATGGGAACGGCTAATGTGAATTAATCCTCCGTTTGCATTCGTGAACACCGTATTTTTCCGTCGTCATCTGCAGCTACAGGCATCCATTGGCATTGCTTCGTCCGCTTCATCGTTATTTCTTTTAACTTTCTAGCGGTTTTGTTGTATATACAGTAGGATGAAATTTTCAATTGTTGTGCAAAATATAACATACTTCAGTTTGATCGGGAGTTTTAAACACATTGTTTTAAATACACTTCATCTTGCGGTACGTTTCAATCCCTGGTAATAATAGGTCAAATCGGGTTTCTTAGAGTTCCAATACTTTTATTTTCCTCTACAGTAGTTTAAGTAGTTCACAAAATCCGCAAGTACGAGTGTAAAAATAAGAGTCGTGTAAGAAATGTGCGGCGACGCTGGCGGTCTGACCTGCCGCGTCCCCAGGGAGCGATTGCAAAGCTCCACAGCGTGAGTGCCTAGCGCCGACACTTTTACTATGTGTCAAGGCTCGCATACGAAATCGCTCAGGAATGCTTCTCTATGTATATTCTATTGGGTGGAATGCCGACAACGGCGTGATATGGCGACGGACTGTTTTGGAGGCAAACATTTCGCTGCGTGTTAACAGTCCGTGATATGTATATGTTATATTTGTTTTGTAGACAATATGATTTATGTTTATTATTTTTAGTTTCATGCATTCGAAATAGATTAAGTGAGCATTTGAGTCTATAGCACAGATTTCGAATAACTGGTACTGACAAATTCTAATGCATATCAAGAGGTGCGTAAAGCAGTGGTGCATATCAAGGGTACCGGTTTGAAGACTACATGGATCATACACAATCTCTCAATGCGATTATGGAACGGTACTTTTTCATGCGTTCTCTTTGATGCTACATGAGCTTTTCATGAAAAATTTAGGCCGCATTGTGAGGCCTAAAACTGCTTGTAATCTCACAAGATAATGTTGTAGGAAAGTTTACCTAGGAGAGAAAGTTACCCTCTCGCCCAAGGCTTTAGTACATCCAAACATTGAGGTGAAGAGAAAGCGCCTCCTATACACTTCCAATAAGTCGCTCTGGAGTCCCGGCTGAGCCTGGAAACATTCTTCTAGTACTTATCTAATCGCCCTGAGTGTGACTGCAAAAACGAGACCATGGTCTATCTTACTTATTTTTATTTATTGAAGGAAGGTATTTGTGTGGTAAAAAACATCTTTTGTACATTGGAACTGGTTTCATAGTGATTGAAAGTAGCCTTACTTAAGTGCATAATGTGCTTCGTAATGTTTTATTGAAATTCATTGTCTTTAGATCACCGACAAGAAGAAAGTATTGGGAATACTAAAGCATGGAAAGCTTTAAAGGAATGAAGTTTAACTGATGGCAGCTGCATAAAAGGTACTCTGAATCACACCGAGAATTAAGAATTGAAATAGTGAAGAGATTTTTACTTAAACTAAGCAGTCGTACCCTTCATCACTTGCACCATAAACACTAAATCAGCTTAAGGAAAGCTTTGAATTTCTTCTTACATATGTGAGCGAAGAACAGTTGACCAACATGGTTATTGCCGGGATGATACCTTAATCACGAAGAAGACATGGTTAGAGCTTATTATCTATTACCTGCTACCAGAGAACGAACCTTCCTTTCCTTTGTAATTCGAATCAATATAAAGGTATTCTTATTCACCGAAAACTTAATGCACGCCTTATAAGAATGAAGATAAACTAGTGTGTTTTTATATTCAACTACAAGGTACGCAAGAGGGAAAATAGTCGAGAAACGGACTTGATACTCGTAAACAAAAAATTTACTTGCAAAAAATTATACGCTGGGCGGTAGAGTTTTTTCAATTTTGCATAGAATTAGCAATCATGTAGTTTGATACCTTTGCCGAGGTTCATTTGAGAGATGTTGGAGGTCAGGGTGATCGATAATGGCTTGATGGCTACCCTCTGAAAATGAGGTGGACGCAGAATAGCAAAGGTCGCTTTTGGCGAGCGACCAGTTTTCGGGGACGGTGAATTTCTCGGACGAAGTGAAGATTGACCTCTCGATATCGTCCATAAATATTCATCACAGTTCTTTTATAATCAGCAACATTAAATTGTCTTCGGTCAATGCACACTCAAAGGAATATAATGCCTACAAGAATACGCAACATGAAATTGTTAGAAGAAAATCATGAAACAATTCGCAGATAATGTATTATTATTGTAACATTTTGGGTTCCTATTCCCAAGTTACGAATCAATCTTCCCATGAATAGATCAACTAGAAACTAGTTAAATGCCCGGATGAGGCGGTCAGAGGTCTGAGGTGCAAGGAACCGCGTAACTTTAGTTTTAAATGATTTGATGTGTTTGTCTTGAAGTACATGTTGATTTAACTTCGATAAGCTTTGAAAGAGCACAAAAATTCCTAGAATAAAATTACATTACCGAGCAGAAACCCGAGTAGAAAGATATGGTTATTCTACTAAATGAAAATTTTTTCAGGGCTGGGAAGCCTCGCCAGCGACATATGCACTCCAACACATGTGTTCTTGTACACAGCGCTCTCCTGCACCCCACACTTCACCCGCTCTTTAAACGAATCCGAATTGCGAAAGTGAAGAAATGTGGCTAGAGATTAAGAAAACTGGGGTTATCAAATTATAAAATTTTCCCAGTTTTCGAAATGCAACTTTTTTTCTTCGATTGCTTTATTTTGACAGAGATTGAAAAAATTGGAAACACCTATAATATGGTAGCGGAAAAGAAACTGAGAAATTTATTGATACGACTAAATAAATCGCCGTACGCTCTAAGTCGACATCGTTGAAGCAGCAGTGGAATGATTGGCCTCCAGGAAGCCAATATAATCAAAGATCAACGTGAGATGTAAATGCATGCTAACTGTAGTGGACGTGCTTGTGCGTGTCTGATCAAAAGTGAAGGGTGAAGGAGTACTAGATCTGCTAAGCAATAATTTGATTCTGAATTACTTCAAATGCAAAAAATAATTGTAGACAAAATACGGAAAATTTCTTCTAGTGAACAAAAAACTTAATGAAAGTTTTGATAATTAAGAATTCACGACAGAAGTATGAGAAATTATGACAATAAGTAATCAGAAAATTGACTGTACTTTAGTATCTGCTACGGAATTGAGGTGTAATAATTGTGAAGGATTATGTTAGTTATCGAGGACGTGTTTCTCTGTTCTCTTCCTCCTGATGTTTTATATCGTAACTTCGAGCCCTAGCTCGAGCGTCTCCACTCTTGCATTTTGGTATCCTGGTGTTCGCGGAGACGATTCCCTTCAGTTTGACTTATCCTGCAACGCGAACGCTCGTAACTACCATACCGCTGAAAAGACGAAGAAGTGGCACTCTTAATTAAAGACCTTCAAAGAATTATAATGCGATTTGTAGTACAACGCACTGACAATTGAAAAGGAAATAAGCTCTCAATTGTATTTAGATTACTTTCACTCGGTCATCTCATCGAATTCATGAATCTTGTGTTTACTTCTTGTATTTAATGATTCAGTTAAAATGTTTTTAGTCAACTTGCTTCCCTCGTTTAATCAAGACCTCTTGCATGTTAACTGCATCCATTTCAAGTGATGGTGTTTTAGAGGAAAGAGTTTAGTACCTGTCGTGTGGACAAACTACTCAGTAAACTACTTTGTATGCGAGTGTTCCTGCTTGTGAAGGACCACTCCAGATCTCGCCAAATGTCACGCGCGAACACGAAAAAAGTAAACAGCTTCTGCCAGTAAAAAGGTGGACGTGAGGCGTTGGAGGACAGAAGGGCCTGTGTTGTGGGAGTGGCCTAGCTCGAACGCTTTGGCATGAACTTGATTTCTATCTGCATTCTTGTGAGCTAACGGGAGCTGTGTGGACGCCTGCTCGAAAGATTTGTTTTTTAATGACTGTCGATGCTAGACCAAGGCAAAAAGTAGATTGAAAGTGAAGTCAAGTTGAACGAAAGTGAGACTTGAGCTTTACTTGAGACCAGCCAAACTCTCGGCAGAATCCTCAAAGACTTTTTACCTGAAGGACCTTCGGATATTGGGATTGGTTCTAATCTATTTGCACGTTCTTCATTGTATACGTGGTACCGTAATCTCTGAAGGAAGTATGACTGTGGTCAAATATGTGCGTATGACTAAGAATTTATTAAAATTTTCAAGTTATAATTATAAATATTTCAGTCGTTCATAATGTACAAGGTGTCCCTTAAAAAAGTTAACTGAGCTTGAAGTGATGTTCCTCGAAAACTGTTATAGATAATTCAGTTCTATAAAAAGCATGTCATTAAGCAACTCTTACACTACATCTCTCAATGGTCTCAATTTATTTCCTGGACATTTTTTATATTGTAATGTTATTAATGAAGGCTACCGAAATATATTTGCACAAGGATACAAAATACTTAACAATCAACACCTAAATCAAAAATAGTTTATTCAGATTAAAATAAATTAATTATTCCGCATGTTCCTTAAAGTTTGTTCCAGTGACAATAAATCTGAGTAAAAGGATAACACGTGAAGTCGATTTACTCAAACGTAATCCCGAGATGGTCAAACGCGTCACAGGAGCCCTGAGATCAAAGCATCAATTATGATGCACCAGAAATGGAGGACATGTGGAAGGTCATGGTGAACAAAGGCTCTCTTGAAAACATTTTTACCTGACATTTTACGAGATTTATTGTCACAGGAATAAACTTTAATAGACATGTGGAGTAATGCTTTTATTTTAATCGGAATAAGCGTTTTTTAATTTAGATGTTGATTGTAAATAATTTTATACTCTAGTGCAAAAATGTTTTTGGAAGCCTTCATTATTAACATTACTATATGAATACCGTCCGAGTAAATAAACTGAGACCATTAAGAGATGTAGAGAAAGAGTTGCTTAACAACATGTTTTTGATAAAACTGAGTTATTTATAACAGTTTCCGAGTAACATTAATTCAAAGTTCGGTTGACTTTTATGCGGGACATCCTGTACAATGCACCATCGATTAATTTATTGTTTCAAAAAGGTTGCGCTGTAACAATAGGCCACTAGTTAGTTCTCCAGTCATGTTACGTCAAAATATTTTGAAGTAATGAGTATAAAAATGCATCGAAAATCAACATGCTTACCGATGCTCAACAGTTGACTCACCAGCAAGTTTCCAGCATTTTATTGTTAATACGAAAACGGTCAATCGTATTTCTTAATAATCACCTTATTCGTATTAATCTCTAGGGTTTAATAGAAAATTTTAGTGAATTTCCCAGCTGTTTGAAATATATATGACTTTACTTAGGCATTTATTTGAGTATTTTGAAAACCTGGAGAGATACACAATTCAATTCATGGAGTATTTTGCGATATTGCTTATAAGCTCCCCGTACAAAAAAATTAGTTACCTATTGTTTCTCGATCTCCAGTCTTTACTACGTTCATCAATCTGTTTTCAATGCTGTGACCGAAGTTTATGTTATCTGAAAGTACTGAACAGGCATCATTCTTCAATCAGACCTGGAATAAATAGACTCACTTCTTAGTTGCTCGACAACGATAGGACTAAAGTAAGACGTCTCGAAATGTCAAAAAAGAGCTATTGCAATTGGTCGGACTAAGGAACACCCAATGAAGGAAGTAGAGAAATTTGCTGTTGTTTCAGGCCATACTGTAAGCCAAAACAAAAACAATCCGGTATGCACGGCTATTCAAAGAAATATTGTGGTCGGAAAAAAATTTTAATTGAGAGGGACCGCCGCCTTGGGTCCCGAATTGTTGACCAGAATTGCTTTGCATCAAGGATGTAACTACTGTGAAATATCAATGAAGGCCCTTTTCCAGTTGGTTGTGAACGAGCTCCAATCGAACTTCAGTTGTTATGAAACTCCAAGCAATGGATATACGTAGATATATGGAGGAGAGTGGCTCATAAGCGGCCTATGTTAACTCCTGTCCGCAAGACCACTTGTTTAAACTGGGCCAAAGCACATTCACATTGGACTGTAGAGGAGTGGGTAAGTGTCATGGGGTCAGATGAATCGCAACTCTGTCTCTATAACAATGATGACCGCTATCGTGTTCATCGGAGACCTCAGGAAGCCTTCAATGAAGTCTGGGTGCAAAGAGCGATACAAGGAGGAGGAAGGTTCGGGGTCCGTTATGTTCTGGGGCTATTTCAACTACGTAGACGTCGGTTCATCTGTTGAGGTATCCGTGAAACTGAACCAGTATGGCTACATTAAGCTGCCAGGTAACCATGTTTTGCTATTTAAGCAATATACCAATGAAGGGAGGCATGTTGCTCTGGCTATCTTTTAGGATAACAACTGCCAGGTGCAGCGGACTATAACTGTCTTTAATTGGCGCAACGTTCGTTCAGAATGTCAGGTATTTAGATTGGGGGTAGCTCCCTAGCCATGTACCCAATGGAAAATTTGTGGGACCACTTGAACGATAAAATAGACGTCGAGAAGATCGTCCATTTTCTGTGGCCGCACTACGGGATCAGTTGATGCATGAGTGATTTAAAATCGATCAGGAGTATATCAGGACACTTATCGACTTAATTCCCCTCAGAATTGTTCCCATTATTCGTGCTCATGGAAGTCCTACACCATATTAGTAAATGGTGACTAATTTTTTGTCTGGGGAGCTTGTGTTCTGTACCATTGCCTTCTTTTTTGTGGGTATGGGTACTGTAATGTAAACAGGCGATTGTAAACAAGAAACTCCGTTGTTCATCGTAGTCTTGCCAATGAGATAAATTAGCTGCTAACATTATTTTGGGGCAAAATTAGAAATTCACCCCACCTTCAATCATCGCCGTTTTCCCATTTCCTCTTAAGTTCTATACTGAGTGGGGCTTGCTACATACTAGAATGCCTCGTTTGCTAATACTCACAGTCAATATCACTTCTTTATGGTTTAAATTAATATTGATATCCACAGAGTCTATCAAAATTACGTTCATCAATGGTGAGGCATGGGCAAATTTAGCACCCGGCGTTGCGGACTTACTTATTCGTGAGCTCTTGATATACTTACTGTGCGAAGTAAGGTTTAGGCACTGAATCGTACATTACACGGAGCAAAATATTTGTGATTCTTTGTTTTTCTTATTTTTTTAAGTTCACTGAGCAAAAATGATTGCCATGGTCGTAAAGTAAAAATACTTCCAATCGCGTATTATAGGCACTGATTGATCTTAATACGTACTCGTTTATGGAATACTGGGTCGAAATCTTTCGATTAGTGCACTATAATCGATTGATGACTACATTGGAATCTATGGATTACTGACCTTAAACTCATGTTACATCATTGCAGAATCCTTCATTTGAATAGCTTCGATAATGTCCTGATTCCATACAGAACGCATGTGATAATTATGATGTTGACGAACTTTTGATTGCTGCTACTAATTTTGATCAAAATTTTATTGCGTGATGTAAGGTGTGCAAGGTGTTTCATTCATGGACTTTTAACAAATCTCTAATTGTGAGCTCGATCGTATAAACCTGCAATCCCCATGTCTGTTCGATACATTTTGCTGTATTTACAATAATTCGGAAACTGACTTCAGCTAAATCAGATCACTTGGCACTCGACGATCGGTTGAAGTAATTGTTCGACTTCGCTTTGACCTGTTAGATTTGACGCCGTATGATAGCATCAGATTTCATCTCTTTATAAATTCACCAATTGATTGTTATTGCGCTCTAGAATATAAGCTTAAATTGGATTTTGGTTCCAAATCTAAAAGTGTAATTCATTGATTATCAACATATATGATACTATAAGATAACAATACGTGTTCGAACTTCGAAGGAGAGAGTAAGGGCTAATATGTACGTCCCACTTAAGCACTTGCCAGGAGACTGGAAGATAAGTGCACTTACAGTTCGAGTTGGCCATTTTCACACCGATCTATTGAATAGCTCTAAACGCTCGCGTTCCTTCACAGTTGTTGCGTTCCTAACTTCCATTGTGAAGTCATTCCATGTTTTTGGAGTCAAAAAAGATAGAAACGGTTGAGTCAGAGGGAGCGTGCCGAACGTCTACTGAAATGGGTCATGACTCTGGTATCATGTATAGAATTTGAATAAAATTTGATGCTCTTTTAAACACATGTATGCTGCCAAAATATGTTTGTTACACAGTTTCATTTTATAGAACGTCCTTCCCAAACTGTGCTTTGATGTGATAAATATGAGTACAAAAGCTGCAGACAATCAAACTATTACCAAAGATACATTGTTTCAATTTCTAAAAATTATTCGCTTAAAGAATCAATTCATTTCGTAATGATGATGTTAGGCTAACAGAACATTTTATTTCGTTGATGACGACCCCCAAGAATTTACACGCATTGGTCAAATTTTTGTATTTGTACTCATGATGATTCCGCTTTCATTTTAACACGCACGGATTTACATACATAATTTATATTAGCCAAACGCTTTACAGATTTTTGATAGCATTGAAAGAGAGTTTAATAAATTGAGTCTTGAGTGTAACTGTCTTTCTTTTGCTTCCGGTCAAAAATTTCTTAAGGGCTGTGCTGTGATGGTTACGCAAAACATTTTTGCGTTGTCACTACAAAAATTCATGATAGTTTTTACTCAGACACACAACCTTTTGTTTTTACGGACTTCCTTTGAGCAAACTTGTACTTCCGAGGGCACCTCTCCGTGTCCTGCGATTGTTTTCGCTCCAGATGATGACCATGAGTGTCTCGCATGGTGCGTAACTCTAAAGCTAAAATTCCTCGCCACATGGGAACTCAAATCGTAAAATTTTGGAGCAGGAAAATGTTGTAGGAACTGTTTTTTGTGCGTTGTTTTTAGATTTTGCTTCTCGCCCTCTTTTTGTTCTTGCGGGTACGATTCTATGCTGCTGGTGCAAAATTTATTTGGAAATAAGTAAATGCCACAGGAATATTGCTGTGTGCGAGAGAAGTGTTTAATTTTCCTTCAAATTTTATGTCCTTCCCATTAATTAATCATGAGCACTCGTGACAGAGCTGATGCTTTATTCTTAGGCAAATTGTCTCCTAGGGAGCGTAAGATAGCCAATGAGGCTAGGTTAGGTTAGGTTAGCTAGGCTTGTCTATCGTATTCTGTGGGATTGGCGAGCTCAGAGAGGAGGAAAAGAAAGAGGGGGAAGGGGCACTATTAGGTTACCTTAGCTATAGAAAAGCCTAAAGTATTTTTTATTTCATGCCCCTTTTGCTCATTTCAATTTATACTCATTTACTATCTCTTCTTTGTTTTTTCTTTCTCTTCATTTTTAACTTGTTTTCATACGCAGGTGACCTGTTTGGAAGCACACCTTGTGCATAAATTCTCCATTCGCTAGAGTCCATACTAATGGTCACTCCTCTGTTGGTGCGGAATATTCTTAGTCTCTGAAGCTCTACAGTCTATACTACTACTACTACTAGTACTTCTACCACTATTACTACTACTAATACTATTACTACTACTACAATTACTTCTACTACGACTTAGGCAGAATGTACAAGGTGTGTTGGCTTCATCTTGTGTTTTGGCGTTTTAGAAAGTAAGTAACCTGGTAATATTTGTTTACTAGTTAACATTAAATTTTTTATGTTGAAAAGATTTGCTAGTCGATAACAAGAAGAAGACGGGACAAAAAAAAATTATTAAGTGAATTTTCTGAAAAGTGAAAGTTCGTGTTATGTAAATGAAATTTCATAGCTAATTACGAATATTTAAACAGTCGATTTCAGAGAGCATTAGCTTTTGGTTTCGTACATGTAATATTTTTATATATGTTCATGTTTCACTGCTCGCGGGGTCTCTCAAAATTGCCCAAGACGTGGATTTTTCGAAAAATCTTCAAGGACATCTCTCTGTTTTTTTTTCCGCGAAGTGGTAATTTACTGTCAACTCACAGCTCAATGCCGTGTTCCTTCAGCTGCAAATCATCCCGCTCAGTCCCGGAGCTCAACACGATTGGTTTCGTGAAGCCACATGACGGTTGTCTTCCGCTCTGCTGGGTTATGATCAATGCAACGGAGGGAAGTGGAGCGAACCCCCGGCAGTGCTTGCAATCTGTGTGTTTGGTCGGTAGTCGAATTATAGCTTTCCGACACTCCTAATGTTGGCATTTAAAAAAAAATTGAATCCTTGCATGTTATGTTTTAACACGACCTTAAGTGTCGGTGAAAGAATAGTCCAATATATGAATGATAATTTCTTTACGAACTCTATTATAACTTTTTATTTGATTATAAGTTTCCCGTGCTGCAGAATTATTTAAAAAGTGTTCACTTGATTCTAATATAGAAATCGGAATAAAAATCGGACATTCTCTGCCTGCTTATCAATGCATTCGTACAGGGCGCGCTTTGAGCGCTTGACAAAAGTTACCAATAGAAGTGATTACACATGGTCTCTCCACACACTATTCTGTATTTGAGCTTCTAAGTTGTTCCTTCGTATATCGATCATTACGTACCAAAAGCTCGACGAAATGTTCCGGAATCTAACAACATTCTTGTAATACAAAATGTTTCCAAAATCTAGCGGCGGATATATCAGGCCAAAAAAGCTTATGAATCACAGAGAAGGGTAGTAGCTTAGACTGAAAAGCCCTTTTTTTATTAGTAAATAAATTAACTCTGCCTACAGTTTTACTCGAGTGCAGTTGTGTACTAGAAGAAGAACTTCTTCGTCCATGTGGCTCACGTTTGTGTGCCTTGTATTTTAAAGTGACGGTACATCCCTTGCATCGGAAAGCATTGCTTTATCGAACCGCTGTTAATTTGGGGGCATGCTCGGAGCCCTCGCGCGGGTTGTACTTTCAAGGGTAATGGCTCCGGACTTCAAAACTGTGCGTGTGTACAATCATGTGCTAAGTTTGGCTGCAAAGCTGTAATTGTGGAGTACGTGCGTCTTCTCCGGGCTTCCAAATATATCGTTTTTATTTGCGATATAGATGTATTTCTTGAGGAGAACTGTTAGTAGTTTTTAGATCAGTGAAAAATCTGTTCCAACCACGCATAGGTTTTGATATGATCAAACTTTCATCCACCATTTCTAGCCAACATCCGACTTTGTCTTTACACCGCATCATAGTTGTTCTCCATAACTACGCCTGTGCAGAATTGTTCAGTGCTTGTACAAGGAAGCCCCTGTACGTCTGTACTTGCGCTGCTAACGTAGCTCCTCTGAAGGCGAGTGTAGAGCATGTGTTTTATCCATTTTGTGACCACACCAAACTAATAATCTATAGTTGACCCAACTGTGTATTATATAGCAAACAAACTACTGCTCATATACAGCGTCAGATGGTTGAAATTTAAATGCCTTTCAATATGATTTGCGATTAATCAGTTTGTCGTATCACTGGCGATAGTAATTTGCTATCCGAGTTCTATATCAAGCCCTCATGACCGTTTGTACGACCAAAACTAAATTTTCATTTCAAGCACAGACGTTGATTTACGTCGGTGCACTTTAGAATGGGAATGAAGAATCATCAACGATGAAGTTAGAAATACAGCGCATCATTTAGGAGGAACTCTAATCCAGTATTTGTGTCTCCGTTCGTTAAAGTTGTTTTTTACTTTGGCGGTTACGGGAAGATTTTTCGATTAATGCTTAAGTGCATATTTTCTATTTGGCTTGTTTCTTCGTAACTGAAGAAGCAAAAAACTTCCGAGCTCAAATTTTGCTGCAGATTCCACCGATCAAATTGTGAACGCGTCTAAAACACGCTCTGCCTATGATGAAAGTAAGATGAACCAAGCCTCGTCCTCGGATCTGGAAGGTCCATAGAAATCCGGACTTGAATGACTGCCCTACTTGTCCAAGGTTAGGGGAGCCCTCGCGTTCTATCTCCCAGAACTTCACGCATGAACAATTTCAGTCCTTTCACTATCGCCCTGTAATGTCTCTCATTTAATTTTCTTCAGGAACTTCTCTCCATACAGTGACTTCTCTGAAATGGCTAACCCTTTTATGTGAAATGTGCACTGCCTCGATTCGTGGATATTTCGATAACACTTTCCTAGAAGTGGCCGACGGAAAATCGAAACTAGATTTGGTATCCTGACATGGAAGTCGTTTCAACCTAAGACATGCGCGTAGGATGAAAAAAGTAGGGTTATTTATGCTTCCACAAACGATCTCGGAACTTGAAATTACTGAACCGGATCAGCCTAAGCTGCAACATCAATAACTGTTCTTTCCTGACGGCTCACGGACGACTGTACGCGTGGATGGGTTTCCTTGCTAGATGTATGACAAACGCGCTGGTTCTTCACGTGACAGGTACTGGTAATTACGTCATTCACAATAAGAGACGCAGAAATAAATGCGAGTGGTTTGCAGCCGCAGTGATGCGGTACTACGTTCACAGCAATTCGCAAAGTACTCAGCATTTCTGAATCTATAGTCTGTATCGATCAGCTTATTTGAACGCAATAATGGGTGCGCAGTGTAGAAAGCCCAAGTTTTGACAGCGTTAGATGGTTCAAATTTTAATAGCTCTCCTGTTTATTTACGATTAATCAGTTTATCCTATAATTGGCGGCATCAATTCTACAGGTTCACCGTACTCATCTTAACCCCCGAAATAATAAAATGTTTAGAATGCTTTAAAATAATAATATCAAATTTTCAGCGGTATGTTAATGCATTAATTGTGTATTTAGCAGCGAAACAGCGATTAGAGCCTGACGAGTAGTGTTAAGAAAATAATTATTGCCATTTATATTAATCGTTCTTTTTCTGTAAGTACTGTACGTCAAGTATCAAAACAACTGCGGTCGCCAATGTAGGTTCTTCATTGGACTTCTAGTGTACGAGAAAGTTTTAAATGAGTGTTGGTCATAAGTATCCAATTAGGTGGCGGTTTCACTATCAGGCCAAGCGAGCCATATTGTCTTGAGATAATACACAATCGCATCAAAACATGCAAATAATGTACTCGTATTCAGATCTCAGGAGCCAGTAAAGCTTGTCGGGCTAGCAACGAAATGGCGCAGGTGCAGAGCGTGATCAGGGTACCTATAATTTTCGTTGTGTTTATTGAAACGTGGGCATCCGTAAAGGATAAGACTGGAAGCTTTTTACTGTCGTATTGCATCATTTTCTTAGCCACTGATGGTTAGGATTAGTGCGCAATTACGCGGCCAATTATTGCCTATTTCGTTAATCGTTAAAAGGCAAGCTATGTAGATGCAATGAAGTCCTTCACCTAATGAACCTGGAGGTAGCGAGGAAGGCGAGCTAGGAAAATGAATACGGAATTACGGACACGAATTTCACCATCTCTAGTTAACGTGTTCCCCTCCCACCACGAACAACAGTGAATGAATGAATGTCCTCATTTCTTTAAGCCGATTTTGTACCAACAACGTTTTGAGGGCACTCTTTTGCGTTTTAGAATCCAAGACCAATAAAATAAGTTTCTAGATTACCTGAATAGTAAACATAGTGCAATACAATTTTCCAAAGAAGTAGAATCTAACGATCCGCGCGGTTTTTGAAGCATAACGGTCAGGAAAACGGATTATTCTTTCTACAGGAGCGTTTACTATAAGAAAACACATGCAGGTTTAGGTCTTAGATTTGATAGCGCGTGAATTTACCTAATCTTACGAGTATATCAGGTCTCTTTTACCGGGCTTGTAAAATATATTCTTGCTATTGTTCCTTTGCCAAAGAACTGGAATGTCCCCGATGTTACTTCTCAAAAAATTTACTGCCCGTTATCGTTCATTAAGAGTATGCTTCAGAAGAAAAGACAATGGCTTAGGAAAGAAAAATTAGTGACAACGGTTCCAAGAAAGGTGTTGCATCTGTCAGTGCTCTATATTTCTCATTAACATAATGAAAAAATTAGGCACGAACTCCAAACATCAATTCCATGTATTTTCCGCAATAAAATTTTGTATTATTTTTCGTAATAATTTTTGGGTCAGAAGTTTCTTTAGATATGCGGGTACGATGCGCGCAGCTGCTTGGTCTATAAATATAAGTGCAGTCAGTGTCCTGCTCCGTACTATGGAGAGCATCTTGACTCACATCACTTACTTTAAATAGTAACGACACGTCTGCACCTGCTTTACATTTTAGCTTAGATCTGTTCATTTTTTTTGTCCTGATCAAGTGTTTTGTCTTCATCTGGGATTTCTTAAATTGTTTGTTCATTTTAGCAGATACTGAAGATAAGTGGTGTGTCGCTCGTAAGCTCCAATTTTAGTGCATGAGCCATCTATTTTTCCTGAAATGTTTTTTCTGGCTTTAGCGTTGCTATTTTTATGCCATTTGCGGTTTCCTAAACGAAAACCAATTAGCTTAATTCTCGGGAAACGATATGATTGCAATGGGCTGGGACAGTTCCGAGTCTACGAAAATGCAAGTCTGAAGCTTCAAAAATGTGCAAATAGGAATGTATAGTACAATTTTTGGTACAGTTGATAATTTTAATCCGCTTCGAATAAAATTATATTCGGGATGAATTATAATTAGCTCAAAATGATTATTTGGATAATTTGTGACAGAGTGTACAGTATAAGAAAAATATCATCTCCAGATGCATGCCCTCAGAAAACTCAAGTTTTAACAATAATTCAATTTTTTTTATTGCAGGCGATACTCTTAGGCTTTCTTTTTATACGCAGCCCTTTTATGTTGAAGAATTAGAGGACGATTGAAGCCAGATGACGAAATGAGTACTGAACCATGACAGACAGAATACAGACACTGAAGTTATTAGTCTTAGATAATACAACCAGGTGCAAGAGAGTGTGCTAGTTGTTTTCAGTGTATAGAAATGTATCTTGAAAATAGTGGATGTTAGAGAAAACAAGCGAGAACTTTCATTATTACAAGAGCTCAAAGTTGGGAAGAATATTGTGTTTTATATCTCAAAATGAGAAGAAGAGGAGAGCTTCCGTGAAAAATTGTATATTTTTCAAAGAGTGATATGGATTTCATGTATGATAGATAAAATCAAGTGTCGTGTTGTGAGTGTTAGAATTTTGTTGTGGCCGTGAGCAGCATTAACTTTAGAGCTGCGTGAAAGTCTTGCACGGTAATTAATTACCCTTTGTTTAAAAAGTGTGTTTTAATGCATAAAAAGTATTCGCTATGGAATAGCTGGAAAACTGATTAAATTTATTTCTTATTAATTACTTACTTTCAGCACAAGTCTCAACTTCTCCTCTGTGTAGTAGAACAAAGTAGCGATGAAAAGTCAGAAACCTGCGTGAAAACTGGTGAATCGCACTGCGGGGGCACACAGCTCAGCAAAGTGCATTTTATTCTCCGGTTATTCAACATTGCGTGCAAAGAGTTTAACTCGATGATTGAAGACTTCCGTTTTAACTGGTATAAAAATTTAATTATAGAGAGTTACGGGTTCATTATAGGTGTGCAGTTTGAAGCCGCTGGAGCGTTGAGACTCCGGACCCGAGTGCCTCTAGCATGCTGCGCCAACTGTCCACCCTGTTCAAGTTGTGCTGGTGAGTACCTCGAAATTTTCTCCATTTTTTTGTTAACTTTTAGCCCTTCACTACCCAAGGTGTTTTCCTGTTGTCTAACAGCTCACATGTAATACGTAGTTTCTACTGAAGACACATTTATGCTACTGTTCATTTAAAACATTCAAAAACAGCAAGATAGCATTTGCTGTTGTCAGTTTGTAATTTTGATTTAAATAAACTCTTACCTTACGTAAAAGTACCCGTACTTATGTTGAGAGTGTTGAATCCGGTGCGTGGGGTCGTAAAGGGTTAACGGTGCCTTACTTTTTTAGGTTTTAAAAACGCTGCAGTTTATTGAATTATCTATACGTCATAAACTTGCTTCATTTTTTCCACCGAAGGGTGAAAAAACATTTGATTTTGAAGCCATGGCTAGGCAAACTTATTCGAGTGAAAGCTCAAAGTTTTGTGTGGAAATGTGTAAGCTTGCACTAGAAAATGTGTACCTGAGCAGCCTGATCGTAACCTGCCACAAAGTTAATGTGGAATTTATTCTAAGCTCCTTCAGCGATCTTGTCTCCTCGCTTCTTGACCCTTCAATGCCCCAGTAGACAATACGGTCCTGTTTCATTAGGACCTGTTTGTTTTTCGTTCAAAGGTAAATGCAACCTTATTGCACATGTACATAAGACTGTAGATAGTTTTTCGTGCAATGCTAAATGTAGTCTTAGCGCCAAATGAAATGCTTCAGTTGGTGAAATTTCTTGCGTTATTCCGACGTGAACCCGATCAGCGCCCGTCGTTGTCGAAGTAATCTTTCAATTTGAACTGCACACGCTGTTTATATGGGTTAACGGGACCGATGCAAGTTGAACTCAACTTTTCAAATTTCCTAGCGTTTTAAATTTTGTTGTCATATTTTCCTTCCATTGTGGTGTTTGTAAATTCATTTTCTCATTTCATGTAGTTTAGTGGTTTTGTATGCGTTAGAATATATCATCTGTCTATTTGAATTTGTGTTAATAATTTTTTTTATTCAAGCATGTTAGTGTTTTTTACAATCGAGTCGATTACTTGCTATCTCATTTGAATTAGATCATTATTTTGTGAAAATCAATTCACTTTGATTATTAATTTGTATTGATCGTGATTGCCATTTTAGTTCCAATCGAGAATAAATCAAGTTTAGGAGCTAATTTTGAGTGAAAACACTAATTCTAGAAATACGGAAGGAAATGAACCAAGCGAATTCATTATTATCGTTTAGGGTGAGCTGTATTTCACTCGGACAATGAGTTGTGAGAAGTTCATGGACCCGAATATGATGGGCTGTATTTTAATCATATTTGAATGAATCTGAAACTACGCGATAGGTCACAGGCACGGAATTCGACAAACCACGCAGAAGGTTAACAAATTGAAATTTATTACCGACAAACATGGTGCTGCCTTGGAATAGAATCATAGAATGTTACAAATCGCATAAAATATTGATATGAGGTATCCCACTACTGTGCAACGCAGTATTTAAATTATCCACAGATTATCCCTCACAAACTTACTCCGGACTCATCTCTGAAGATCGAATTATTTTAGATCTCGCAGTGAGGTGCCCTCAACACCCGTCAATGTTTCTTATTTCTATTCATTTCGTAGAATTTATTGCTCGTATGATATTTCAGTTCTGTAAATTTTCATTAGAAATGAAATTCACTTTTTATGTATGTATTTTTTTGTTATCAAAACTATGAACTGAACTTAGATTCAATTTGAGGTTAATCTTTACGTTTGACGTAAAACTCTGTGCACGTATTCCAAGAGATCTCGTTCATAGTCGTTTTCTAATGCCTTACGAAATATCTCCAAAACTTGAGCATGTGTAGTCGTGTTGTACCCAGTCCGCCTTCGCGTTCCCCGCAAGGTCAGCCGCTCTCACGGCGCTCGGCCGAGGCTTTAGGTCATCTGGGGGCCCTTGCCAGACTAGCATCTCTTTGTGTCGGTCTGACTAAAATATTTTTGGGAGGTACA
>VOMN01010782.1:0-11663 GCA_014899125.1 Orchestia grillus
AATTATTGTGATGTTAAATAAGCTCATATAATGGAAGGTTTCGAAATAAATACCAAAAATAATTATGTCTGTGATATCTTCTTTCATAATATTTAAATTCTATCATGCTCATTTTTATAAGTACTTTTTTCTTGTACGTATTTCAATTTTTCTTTTAGCACCCAAAAGTCCGTGATGGTTACTAATTTAGCTGCACCAACTTGTAAAATTTTAGACTCGCATATGATATTTTATTCATATTATGCGACTATTTTTAAGCGACAACGGCTATCTCCCTTTTTCATTCAATCGAGACAGACGATTTGAAATAGATTAAATTAACTATTTAAACCCCTTTCTTCTTCGAGCTTATACTTCTTAGATTTTGTATTAATCTAGTGAAGTTTTATAAGACAAAGTTTTATTCTTCATATACGCTATTCAAATGTTGGATTCAAGAGTCTGAATGCCCAAGTATTACTTTGTGGTACAATGTCTACTGAATGATGAAGAACATATTCGGTTAACTATGGTGGGGATTCAAAAACGTCGTGGAAAAGTGAAAAGATTTTGATGTCACTGCACCAAAACGTTCTTGTACTAAAGTGTTATAACGTGTTCTCACATGAAACTTAAAATGAATACTCAAGAGACTGGTCGGAAATCAAGGACCTGTTCAGTCCCTTGATTTACAACTTGACTCCAGAATAGAGAGCTGAGTAAGCATTTAATGCCCATATTTGGGTATCTCTCGACACTGTCTTCAAACACTGACTGATCGTGTGAAAGGCCCTTTCAGTAACGCACAGTCATAGTAGAACAATAGCTCTGGTAGGAGAAACTATCATGTTCTTGATTAGGTTGACTTATACTAACCGATAAATCAAGAACTTCAGAACTTTTGTCAATTTGTTCTACTGTCTCACTGATAGTTAATATGAGTAATAATAGTCATGGTTCCCATTTCCTTCGGTAAGTTGTCAGGTAAATAGAGAAATGTAAGCAATGGGATAAAAATGATCTATTCTTTGTGAGCAATTAGAGTAAACACGTGTTTAACACTGTATTTCGATTGGAGTGATTGAAAGTACGTTGACCGGAAGGACTAAGGCAATATTCAATGTATTCTCTTTTGAGACAAATTACATGGTAAAATGTTAGGCTCCTCAAAGGTGACGTGAAATTTTTCAACAAACTGATCTCGGTGTGATTGTCAGTACAACTATAACGAAAGAAGCACATGCGAGCCAAATATATTCAAAGATTCTCGCGGAGAGACTGTTTTGTCATAATGAGTCAAGAGCGATTACGTATCGAAGGCTTCGATTACGAAGTCTTCTTCTCATAAAACCCAGATTACTGATAAATTCAAATATCCACTGGGACGAACACATGATTCAATTATGACGATTACACTCAATTCTGATTAGTTACGCTTCATAAGAAGTAGTCAGTGCGTCAATCAAATTTTACCTACATTCATGGCACTCAATGCAAGCGAAATGGATTGCCTGCATTGCATTGGCGTGAAACCAACACCAAGACTGGAAATCTAATATATGGATGGGCAAAAATATGCACGAGTTAGAGTTGCGTTACAACTCTAATTTTGCTAATATGCTAATTTTTCTTTTTCTTTCTTTCTTTCTTACATTCACGGCACAGAAAGTGAAAACAAGAACTGTTTAGTCTATCAGGAAATCGTTAACCTTGCCGTGGTTAACTTCGCTTGCAGAACTTTGAGTCTTGACTTTAAATTTCCTTGAGGATTACCTTAAAACTTTGACTTGAAGTTTCCAAGGGGAGAACCTCAAGCTATGTTATGTTCACACCCGAGATGTCTCAAAGAATAGCATATGAGTTGCTCTCCCAAATTCCTTTAGGATTAAAAAGATAAGCATTCACTTCATGTTTTTCTGACATCATAGGCATTGCTACATGTAAGCTTGAGAAAGACTTATGTTTGTTTGCTCTAGGACGAAGGACGGCGAGGTCGTGATGAAACGGTATGGGTAACCTTGAAACTCAATTGCTTAATTACTCATTGCCATGGATGACGAGCCGGGTAAATACCTTGTTAACAGGGACCGGGGAAAGACACATGGGAATATCATCACCCGAATAATATGGAAGTTAAATATAGAAAGCGAGTCCAGGTATCGAGCTCAAAAAGAAGGCGTGTTATAGTCTATATCGTAGGCTACTCTTAGAAAAAAAATTGTTATTTAATTTGTGAGCAAGGTGGCTCGTGTAAATTAGCGTCAATCTCCACTGATAGAGTCAAATCATATCTTGATAACGCGAAGTTCAAACATGCAGGCACGTGAGTCGAAAGGATATTGACAAATGTAAATAACACTCACGCCAATCTTGGAAATTTTGTGAACTGGAAATGACAAGCGCATGAGTCATGGGAATCTTGTGAAATGGTAGTATGTTTGATTCACATCTGATCCCAATGGCCAGTGTGTTTGATTCACATCTGATTCCTAGGGCAAAGGTGATCGATTCCCATCGGATCCCAATGGCCAAGACGTGTGATTCACATTTAATCTAATTTCATAGGAACACACTCTTTAAAGTTTTCTGCAATTAGAGCTCATTTCATTTGAAATTTGACGTGTGTCAGAGTTTCTCACAAGGTTATGGGTGCAGCGACGTCTGTGGCAGTAATGATAAATGAAGAGTCATCTCAATTCATATCATCAATTGGATTTTGCAGAAATATGATTTACACTTTCAACAATTTAATTAATGTTATTACCAGAAACAGTGCATTGACGATGTAATTTCTATGCGATAAATGATAAAACAAGAAATTCGAGTGTTTCCTGTTAGAAAAAATTAATTCAATCAGCCTCGCTCGTTTTCGGCAAGATACATAATTTTTCCTCGACCCAGATCTCATTTTCTAGTTGTGTTCCGCTCGCTCCTGCACGGTGAGTAGTCCTCTTCAAACGTGAATGTCCTTATACTAAACCTTTTGCTTTACCCTAGAAATTATCTAACAATCATGTGCGATCATCAGTTTGTATCACTCTTTTACGGCATAGACTCGAGTAGAAACTCGAGAATGGGCCACTCAGCTGGTTGCTATCATCGAGTTCTCTTTGTTTCATAAATTAATTTGGGATGCGTGAATGCTATCGAAGACGTGGCTCAAGTCCTTATACAAGACAATGCAGGCTTAAAAAGTAACCCGGAATAAAATATACTAACTTGATAGCAATGACGTGATTTTATCGCGCTCTTCGATGTATTAATGATGATATTATGATACACCAGCCATGCAGAGATACGAGGTAGAGGTGATAAATGGCTTTGAGATATAAAAGATAAGTTTATTGTCATATAGTCACGCATATCGCTCATGATTACTTATTTTCTATTCGAAATTAAAGTTGGTCCCACGTGAAACTAATTGTCGTTCAGATACTAAAGAAGTGGGTAAATTTTAAGGGAATTCGGGATGTTGCTGACACGTACGCAAGAAAAAAGTAAAATGACAGCTCATGCCATCAAAATCAAAGTTCTACGATATCAATTCTAATTTTTTCACACTGTCCATTTTGTATACGTGTACAGTATGCATATAAATAAATACGTGTATATAAATCTCTCGGTAAGCTTTAAACTTCATTTTAATTACATCACATGAAAATGATAATCCCTCCATGTGAACAACTCCATGCACATTCACGCTGTGCGTTTCACACATATTTCTCTGAGCGAATCCACTTTCCGTTCCCGCTGAAGTACGCTGTGGATATCACTTCATTCCAGAAATGCCACCGACTCGAGAGTATCGCAACCGTTAATGTAAGCTATAAAATGATAATTTTTTGGTGATTCTTTGTGTTGATTTATATTTCAATCATTGTTGCTCCCTGAATACGTTCCCAATCTGCTCGAGAGAATGCATGAATCTTGTTTGCAAGCGTAAAATTGATTGTAGCGCCAAAAAAACGAAGGGACCTTTATCATGCATATCCATTTTTCTACAAAATTAATAAGCGTTTACTTTTTCATATTAACAAAATTTATGCTACACCTTTTGCATAAAATTACCGTCATGAAATGCATCACACTTCTTTAGTTAACCATCACTGGGTACGCGTACATGGGCTCAGAACATGTGGATGTTAATTAACACTGAAGATCACACGTGCGTCGACGGTACAGGCTTGGTGAAGTCAGAGCTACAAGATTCAGGACACGGGACACTCAATATGCGCTGGTACTTTAATAGACGCTGAAATTCTATCTCAGCCAATTAAGGCTTAACAAAATGCATGCAGTCGTCCTCGGCAAAAAGCGCTAGATCAGTGGTCCCAGCAATAAACTCCTGCATCTTCTTATTCGTTTCTTACAACACGCTCTGTTTACTTCATATGAGACATATGTTTTCCGTGCTGTTTGATGCTTGCTCAAGTTAACATTGCTCTATGCGGGGGACTGCTGCTAGCTGTGCATTCAAGAGTGAGTTGTTGTGGTCTTATTTTCATGCTGAGAATAAAGCCATACTCAGAAAATTTTGTTCATCCTTCTAATTGAAATGGTGGGACCAAATTCGATTAATCTAGTCTAGGGCTTCCTCAATAGAACATCCTAAAACACGTGATATCAATAAAAAGACTCACTTTATAGTTATGTGATGATTAAAAATTCAAATCAGTTCAATTTGCCCCACTGAAACTAAATTTTACACGCATGCTCGATTATGCGGGCATGAATATTCAAATTATTTTCTTGATATACCCGACAAAACATTTTTCAGATTTTTACGAATACGTTTCACAATATAGGAGCTAGATGGGATTGTTAACGTCAAAGAAAACAAAAGTAAATGTTTACAACCAGCAGAAAACGTTTTTGAGAACCAAATCGTCAATATAGGTGCAAACCTTTCTAATTAACTTTCAGTGACGTGACGAAAAATTTAAAGACGCACTGTGATTTGATTTTCCATTTGATACTCGGATGTCACCGGACGGTTGTTTCCTCTTGTCATTCGGTATTCTCTGGATGTGAACTGTTTCATCATTCATGACAAATGAGCTCCTCGCCCTTTGATTGTATTTCGATTCCCATCGAACCGATTCCTTGGTCCGTAGGTCAAGCTGTGAGTGATCATTGAGGGAAGCAGTATGTCGAGGCTTCCATTTTCGTTCATTGTCACTCAGTGACCCAAGCTTAGGTTGTTCATGTTGAAGTTCACTCCGCATTAAAGGCCTTTTATTTGTGTGTAAGTGTTGTGGTTCATTTTCAATCTTCGGAAACCCTCGAGGTGACCGGTGTCGGAACTCGGAATTGCTTCTCGCAAACGAGCCCCGATTTGACGGAACGTGTTGTGAATCACGCCCAGCTCGTGACCTCCCAGATGGCGGCCGTAAATACGGATTATCATCTGAGCTGCGATCAGATGTTGTATCTCGATAGTTTGAGCCAAGTTTCTGAGATTGGTGTGAGAACTGGGGATTCATTACTGGCGATCCTCGATGGGGCCGAAAATAAAGGTATTCAATCTTACGTGATTCCTGGCCACCAGAATTGGACAGTTCGGCACCAGATGCTATTGATCGAATTGATGATTCCCGACTGTTTCGTGGATTTACAATGCCATCATGATTAGTGAAAAATTGATGTTCAGAAACAGAGAACCGGCTGCTTTGGACAATACCATGAGGAAAATCAACACATTCTCGAGTAGTTTCAGTTCCTGTAGGGGCTTCCTCCAGCCGCGATTTTTGACTCGAATTTATAAGTTGTGGTGCAAATTTTACTGAGGTCTTGGGTCTCTCTAGCTCTTGATTTCGGTGTTCAGTCTCTGGCGCTGCACGGGCAGCGAGATCGGCCGCAGGTGCTGCAGCTGATGCTCCGCCCGGGCGCAGGCTGTCGTCAACCGCACACCTGCGTCGGAACAAGGTGAGAAATGATAACATACATGTACATTCATGCATATCATACATACATACATACATACATTTAAAGGTGAAAAGAGATAAATAGCACCGGAAATTTTGAGCAATACCTTTTCCACTGTTGTGAACATGAGCAATAACTTCTTGGACTAAATTGAAAACACGAGGAATAGTTCAAATTCAGATTTTTATGCATATTTGACATTTCTAAAACAACATACCGTCATACATTAAAGAAGATTCGTATAATTGATTTATTTTTCATATAATTTCTGTCTCCTCGTAAACAGAAGGCACAAAATTCTTCATCAGCGACATGGGAACTACCATTGCCCTCACACTCTTAAGTTGAGTGCACTTATGATGAGGCAGCGGGCGGAGGGTGGAAAAGGGGTGAGGTATGGAACCCTATTTCGTTTCGTTCACAATAACTTCACCTGCAATGAAGAAGTTCTCCTATTCGAGTTGATGTCAAATTATATTTAGGTTGACAATCAATAATCGGGCGACAGATTTCTATCAACAGCCAGCAATTCAGTATAATTTTACCTGCTAAAAGTTCAAACCTCAAAGTTCCACTGCTATCGGATTAGCGACTGTCAACACCTTATCACAACTAGTCGACATGTCATTTGCAAATTATCCCAACAGAAGTTTTAGGAAACAAGACAAAAACTGGAATTAAGAATTAGGAACTCGTTGTCATATAAACGTGTATTTTCTGTATCTTTTTACAGACTACTGAAGATGAGCATGGACAATGCTCGAAATCTTTACACTTAAGTAAGCTTTTTCAAAAAAGTATCTTCCCTTTGGCCTTCATATTAACTTTCATAATAAGATTCGGATCTCCAAGACCCACCCGTTCTCCAAACGATCGAGTCGGTGTTGCTGAATTTCAGTGAACTCGAGGACTTGCCCCCGCACCCTGCGCGAGGGCCCCACACGGGAGGAGAGAGCGTTAGGACAAGTCGCATTAATGTAGATGAGGGGAAGTTTCTACCTGCTCCAAGAAGGAAGCTAATGGTATCAAATAAGGAACATTACACTACGAAATCGGGGCGGCAAAGTGCAGCTAAATATGCTTCCGACATGGAGAAAGGAAGTACCCAGTCTAACTTTTTCGCCGCCCAATTAATAAATTTATAAAACAACAGGTAACACTTCTTGCGTACAAAAAATTATCGATGACTATAAAGCTGTTCTGGAAAAGTTAGACTGGGTAGTATAACGCATTGCATGTGTGCAAATGATGGAACCTTCCTATACCTGTTCCACTTAGGAAGCTAAGGACAACTCAACAAAAACTTTACTGCACGACTAGAGTGTAGGGAACCTGGTTGCTGAGGGAGCCATGAAAGTAAAATATTTTAGAATGCATTTCCATGAAAGCCGTGTGAAAAGTTCCAACTCCGAATACGACTAAATGCGTGTATTTTGTACGAAAAAAAATAAACTTAGAAATATCTGCGAAGCAGAGCGGTCATCAAAAGAGCCCGCTCTGGAGCGTGAGGCGCAGTACCATTGCTCCCCCGAGTGGGGTGCCGAAGAGTACATTAGGACGTAACCAACTTGAAAGAAGAGAATAGTAAATTGCATGTGTCTAAATAATGGAGCATTTTTGTTTATTCCAATTGGGAAGTTCGGAGTAACGCCATGAAAATGGATACTCAGCAGAGTGGCGGAGGCTTAGGGTAAACACGCATGAATTCCGTTAATTGAAATATCTGTTTTGTCTACCTCACGTGTACCCAAAACTCAATTTAACCCCGTTACAACGTTTGGGATCTGTTCCGAAATGAGAAACAACCACGTGACTCGTACACTTTGCGCCTTCATCATATGACCAAGAAGTTATTAACAAATTGAAATTCAGGGAAGAATGAGAGTTGGAATCAAATTCCCAAGTTCATCAATTTAATTTATTATCCGAAGAGTTTATTCCAAATTCAATTCGATGAGAAATCACGATTTGCAAATCACAACTAAAATATTCTAAAATAACACAAACACTTGGCTTTGAAATGGTTTTGGTCACTTTCTGACGCAGGAAAACTCACTTCAAAATGGTAAGAAAAAGATAGACGATGGCAGAGCTCAAGATTACCGTCACGCACCCCAGCAGACTTCCGACGAGGGTCAGCTGGTCTGTCACGTCCAGACTTTCTGCCTGAAATTGGATTTTCTTCTATGATCGTAATCGAGATTTGCAATAAACATGACACAGGTTGAATGAAGTATCCTCGATAGTTATAGGAATTGAGCAGCAATACCCTGAGATTTTGAAGTTTTGCTACTTTGTAGCTCGACTCTATGTTACATTTTGATTTTATTTTTTAGTGTGACAGTAATGCCCGCCTTAACCTCTTCTTCAGCAAGGATGAGTAAACTTGGTTTGATCTTAATTAGTGTTTTTCACCATCAATATTTTCGATTTTAAATTTAAAAAATATCGAAATGAAAAATTGACCTTTCCCAGTATAAATGGACCATTTCAGAGTGTACTCATACTTCAGGAGCATTTGTAAAAATGACCTGAATGCAGCACGTGTTCGTCCTAAAACGTGCTGGGGATGGGGTTGAGAGACGGAGAACATCGGTTAAACATTGGGTAAAAGAATAGCATTTATCTTTCCAAACAGAACTTTTTTGTGGCCACTGACCTTATAATGTTATGTAATAAGTTTTAGTAAAACCAAGGTGGGTAGTAACAACCTTTATAGAAACTTGATGAATTTTAGAAATAGAGCTTTCAAGTGACAACACTCATCTTCAGTATCTGTGAAAGTAAACACACAATTGGAGAAATCACCAATGAAGACAAAATACTAGAGAGGGATCTAAGCTGAGTACTAAGATCTAAGCTAATAGATCCAAGCTAAAATACTAAGCCTGACAGGTGTTTCAGCATTATGAAAAGTGGGTTTGGCCTTGTCGATCAAAATACTCTCTAGAAGCTATAGACTAAAATTATCACAGCTGGAAAATGATCTTAAAATTATTGACAAGCATAAAATGGTCTAGCTCAGTAGAATGATTCCATATATTACGATGAAGCGGGTCCGTCACCGCTCGTCTGGCACGGGGAGACACCTCTTGTGCTTAGCTGTGCGGGTTGTCAACTGGCGAACTCTCTCGTCATGGCAGGTTGCAGGGCACTGACTACACTTATATTCACACTGTAATCACACACCTCACTGCTGCGCAACAAGTCTGGCACCCTATCCGCTTGTCTAAAGAAACTTCTGATACAAAAACTATAACAAAAAATGATACAAGGATGCGGTTGATTCAAGGAAATAATGTTTTGGAGTTCGTGCCTAATTTTTTATTTTGTTCATGAGAAATGTAGGGCACTGCCGGCTGCAACATCTTTCTTAGAACTGTTAAATTTACTCATTTTCTCTTCCTAAGGTGATTAATTTTCTTTCGAAATATACTCTCAATAAACGATAACGGGTAGAAAATTTTTGAAAAGTAACGTCGGAGACACTACAGTTCACCGACAAAAGAACAGCAGTCAGTGTATCTTCTATCAGTCCGGTGGACAAGACCTCATACAAAATTATGTTTATAGCTAAAATTACGCGCGCCTTCGCATGTGAGACCTTAACTAGTACTTGTTTGCCTACGGTAAACGCTGTATAGTCGGGAAAAAATTATCGGTTTTCTTAACGATTACATCTAAAAAAAATTGAGCATATTGTTAAATTCTACTTCTACGGTATATTTTGTTGCACCATGTTTACTACTCAGGTTGTCTAAAAACTGATTCACATGGCCTACGGTTTTAAAGAGCAAAAAGTAGCATTGACATATCGTCGATATAAAACCGGCTTACACAAGTGAGAACATCCATCCACTGCTCTTCGTGGTGGGAGAGGAACACATCAGAAGGAGTTGGTGATNCCCCCTCGGGAGTCATCTTTAGTTTAAATCCTGATTGAATTTCTTCCAATCAGACATAATAATTGCTAATTCTTAAGTTCCTCAGTAGATTGCAACAGCGCCAAGTTCAACTGTATTTTCAAACCAATAAGTGCTCATAAACTCATAGAAGTAAACATGAATCCTAAGTACTCATAAACTGATACTGTTGATTTCTATTACCCACGTCTGTATAAACTCTGAACATCTCTCACATTAAACAACGTTAAAAATACTCTGAGATATCATCCATCATTGCTAGGCTCATTGACCACAAAGGGCTGGGGTGGCCCCGTCACGCAAGGCAGCGACAGCACCAGTTTCTTGATCGGTTCATCTGGCCCGTCCATGTCAGTCTATGGTATTTTTTTAATATAATTATAATGAGATGATTTTCATTTCCCGTGGTCTTTCGGTAACATGAAAATTGTCGAGTTTACCTGCATTGCTCTGCAATGATTTGCCGTAGAGTAGCTTCCACGTATTTTCTTACGATGTTCGCAAGTTCGTTCGACGTGGTAAAAACTACCGATAGATTTCACAGTGCGTGTCATAATAATTACACCTGTACGCATAAGCCACCAAATGATGTCAAAAAATGGAAAATTCCTCAGAAACCGCGGCTCACCTCAGCACAAGATACAAAAATGATGAGCAGGACAGAGGGGCGCGTGAGCGAGTGAGTCATTTTCCTCCGGAAGGTGAGCGCGGAAATTTCATGCGAGATCTCCTGCCGAAGCCCCTGACCCTCGCTCTGTGCTGCCAGCCACTGGTGCACGGGCACGAGACGCGACTGTTGCCTCACCAGCACGAGCTGCTGTCAACAGGCCCTCGCTGTGCAGTGCTGCGATGGATTCGAACATGCATCCATGAATAAAAAAGTTCAAGTTCGCAGTATTAAAAATGCGTCGTTGGTACGAAAAGGACAAGTGGACGTAAGGCTGCCTGGAGCAAGATTAAGGAAAGAAAGTAAGGGAAAAAAGAAAGTAAATAATGGAGAACAAAACTTCTTCTCATATTTCTGGTAATTATCCTTAGAACCCGAAACGTAGCACTGCGAACGAAATAAAAACTTCAATTATGTTCACAGTTTTCTTACGACCGAAAGAATTGTTTTCACTTTTCACACAAATGAAATATAAATAGTATTACTTTCAGTAAAAGTGGTAAGGAACTTTACAGGTTAAAAAAAGAACGCTACCATACCGTTATTTGATTCAGTTTTTTCACTTCGATAACGCGTAGTTCTCAGTTTTCACTTCTGCGAAAGCTAAAACTTTTCTCGATATGCTCAAGAGTGCGTACGTTGAGGGAACCTGTCAAGCGTAGGATTACACAGGATTGGATTACGCATGACTCGGTTCGGAAGAGTTTGGTTATCCGAGATTTGATGTGATAGGAATGGATTTTACATGACTCGGTTTGAAAGGGTTTGATTATCCAAGATTTGATGTGACAGGATTGGATTACACGAAAAAAATATTTGCTGCGTTCAACGTTTTAAAGAAGCATGATTAAAATTTAGGAAGAGGAAGTTGAGAGTAAGGATTACGCATGAAATCGACTTACTCGGAGGTAATCTCGAGATTATCAAACGCGTCACATGAGCAATGAGATCAAAGGCTCAATTACGCTTTGACAGAAATGGAGGACATGTGGGAGGTCATGATGGATAAAGTCACGCTTGCGAACAATTTTAGCCTTCATTATTAACATTAGGATATGAACTTTGCCCGAGGAAATTAAGTGATACCATTAAGAGTTGTAGTGAAAGAGTTGCTCAACTACATGCTTGTTACAGAACTGAGTTATCTATAACAGTTTTCGAGTAACATC
>VOMN01010783.1:0-17545 GCA_014899125.1 Orchestia grillus
TCAGGGTTAGATTCCCTACCAATAAACCAATTTCTGTCAGTAGATATGTTACTGCATGTAACAAATAGTACACGTCAGCTTTCGTGTGACTAGGTTTTAGTTTCAGCTCTCGGTTTAGGTCGTCCATTGCTTCGCATATGAGGATGAAGGTGGGATTCATTTCATGTTTTTTGATGGGATCTTCCCTACTGGTTCTAGGTTTGACGAGAATTATAGTCTCAGTGTTTGCATCATTATGACAATAGTTACGCTTTTCGTTTCAGTGGAGACTGTCAACTGTTGTTTGATTTTTTTGACACAGTTTTGTCTTGGATTGTAATTTTATTCTGCTAGCATGGTTATTTAAATTTAAATTATTTTTAGAATGGAAGGGCATTTCGCATTCAGCATCTGGAGAAAAGGTCTATAAGTTCTCCCGGCACAGCATTCAATACGTATTTGGGATGGATTGGAACAGCACACTCACTTCGATGAAAAGAATTGTAAAATCAATAAGTGACGAAGATAGAGGAAAGTCTGGTGATATTTGTGGATTTTACTTAGCGATAATTTCTATTGGCGAATGATAGTTCCCTCAGAAGATAGGTTCGTATATAGAATATTACAGTCTGCAATAAATTATTACTGTTTAACTTTGGAGGCCACAATGTGCATGAGATAAATTTCATACATCGTGGGTTGACAAAACAATTTAGCTTTTCAAGGCATGACACTTATAGTCCTTTCACAGTTAATTAGTTGATTAATTTTGATGAGTTCATCCGCTGGCAGTCGGTGTACGCAGTGCACTAGAGGCGGAAAAGCTAAATTTAGCGCCCTAAGCTGCACACTACTCTATGAAATTGATGACATCCATAGCGAGAGATCTTGCTTGTAAACTAAGTTAACTATATATTCATTAAAATCTATAGGAAAGAATAGAATGAATGTTCTACTGATTTGCTCTTTATATGAAGCCGGGTTTCATTACATTGAATATACTGTATCTAAACTACTCGGAAGTATAATATGATGACAGTCTCAGAATTTTATAAATGTTTATGGTAAACTTCGTTGCAATAAGCTGAACACTTTGCTTCGATTTGTGAGACTTGAGATACTTTCACGTTGCAAAATATGCTTGGAAATATTTTACTCTTTGCTTTGGTAAACTTATTCTTAATTTTTTCGTACTTTCATGGAGCCCTGGTGGTAAAGTTTCCTATATAATAACTGTGAAATTGCTTGAAAAGTCCGTTTAGGTTTCATTTGATCTAAAGTTTCAAGCAACACTGAAAATAACATCCTGAGATTACGTACCTGCCGTTAGAATGTTGTATGTACTATGTTTATCTCCGTCGACACGCTGCCATCATCGCAACACGGTCCGCTCGACGGACGCAGAGAATATGATCATGTGAGGACACAGATGTGGAGATCATGTGAGGACACAGANAACCGATGAAGCGAATATGGATAGTGAAGCCCTCCTCTGTTCAAGGCGTGATAGGAGTAAAATAACATATATCGCGCAAATGCCCTATGTGCCCCACTGAAACTAATCGATGAAGCGAATATGAATAGTGAAACCTTCCTCTTTTCAAGGCGTGATAGGAGTAAAGTAAGATCTATCGCACAGATGCCCTATTGAAATAAAAGTAAAAAGTGTGTCATGCAATTTACCTTGTACGCGCTAAAGTTTTCCCTCTTCAACAATTATTCATCTAACCTCAGCTACTGACAATCTTACAAAGAAGTATAAAAATATGCTACTTTATTCATTCTATTGTTAAATTTTGTGCAGGGAGGCAAGGAAATCCTTCGTTTGTTGGGCTTCCGTCATCGTGATGATGGAACCCTAAGGTACTCCCGACGGTTATCTCTTGAAGTGTCTCACGTGGCTCGTCTGACTCTCGACATGCTCGTACTTGCTGACGAACTACGACTGTACCTCACGGGTGGTCACCCTCAACCTTCTAATATCTCTGACCTCTTCTGTCCAGTGACTGCATTATCTCCGTCCCCGAACCGTTTGACACTTCGAACCGATGGTGAACCCATTCCTGTGTACCATTCTTCTGCCGATTTCATTTCTGCTGAGACAACTCCAGTGTTCGATAGGAAAGTCGAGCAAGATAAACAGATAGAAGATTTAAATGGCCTCACTATTAACGAGTCACAAGTGAAAGTCAGCTACAATGAGCAGCTGCTTCATCGGACTTCCTCTGAGGAAGACATAACACTCCATGAGAAAGGAGCCCTTGGAGACAGTTCTGCAAAAAATATAAAAACAATTGCAGAAAACACAGAAAAAGCAATTCAGAGACCACCTTCTGCTTCGTCTCAGGGTGGAGCTTCGACCATCTTGTCTGACACGGTATCAGTCAGCACTGACATTGCTAGTTTGCCAGAACTACAGAGTGCAGCGTCTCCTGTTCCATCAAAAACATATCACTACAAAACTTCTCGGGAATGTCCGAAGACTGAAGGCACTCGTCGTACTCCTGAAGCTTCATGCACTCATAGTAAAAGCGTCACAAATCGTACAGGCCTTATAAGTGCTCGAAGAGAGGATCATATCTATGAAGAGATCGGTGAAATTAAATCACAAGTTCAGAAACTACGAGCAAGCGTGAGTGTGCCAAATCTCCCTCCTCCTCTTCCTCCTAAATGCCATTCGGTAGATGAGGACAACAGCTCCACGTACTCCAGGAGCGACTGGAGCGCGTCCTCTTCTATCGGGGGGTCCACTGGTCGACGCCGGAGGAAACGCAGAGCTCCTCTTCCCCCGAGTTTCATGCGGCTGTCGATCAAAGAAAATTTAAGCCCCCAGGGATCTCATGCAGAGCAATTATCAAGCGTGGATCAAAAATCAGATCTGTCTGGGAAAAATCCGTTTTATGATGAGATAGGTGAAAATAGGCCAAAGTTGCCTGTGCTCGAAGAACATAAAGACCAAGAGGGAAGGAATAACAATCCGTTTTACGACACGAAACTCACACCAAGTGGGTACGTGGGAGCAAACCCTTTTTATGAAGATGTAAAGAAAGTAAAAATGAACTCGATAAAAGAAGATATTACTTCCAGTCCTACGGAGCCAGGAAATAATCCTCGATCTACAGGTACAACTGATGAAACAATTTCCAATAGTCAGGTTCTTCCTGTGCAATTAGGTACGAAAGAATTAAAGAATGAAAATGATGAACTCCTTGAGTCGACAGTAGGACAGCAAAGTCTATCAATGGGGTATCAGAAAAATGAGACCATAGTTCCATCTGATACGGAACTACACGACGTAGACTTAAATTCTACCAGAGGAGATAATGAGCCAAATTCATTCCAAGCTCCCAGCAAACGATCTTTAGAGACGCAGACAAAAAACGTAGAGCAGAAACAACTCCGCGGCTCTCAGGGTGTTGTTTCTGCTGATTTGACAAGTACTGAGAGCAATAACCTATCAATACAAACAAGTGATCAGTGTATTGTTCCTAAAAATAATCAGAAAAACGATTCAGAGGTTTCAACTGTAATTCAGAAAAAAAAATTGGGCAGTATTGAAAATTTTCCTCTAGTAAAATCCTCTCCCAACACGTACTCTAACGAACCTCACCAGACTGATCATGCTGAGGGTTATTCTGAAAATTTTGAGCATTTAAACAAACTGACAGACGAAATTGAAGCCAAAAAATGCATAAATGATACAGCTCTTCTAAATGCCCACGATATTAAGCTTGGTGTACCTCCAAAAGTATGCGCATCTTCCCCTAAAAATAAACCTCATCGTTCAAGTCTGGTTAGCGATATCCCGTATATCGATAGCAGCGATGTAATGAGCTATAAGGCGTTAAAGGACAGCAATGCTCACACATCATCTGAAGAAATGTGCCTCGGAACTGAAGTGCCAATTCAGGTTTCAAATACACCACCTCTCGACCCTCCGCCTCCCCCTCCTCCTTCTTCATACTCTCCGCCTCCATGCATAGCTGAGATGTCCAACCAAGAGCTGAATGAATCCAGCTCAGCTTCAATCTCTCAACTGCCTAAGTTGACCGAGTCCCTTGCATCTTCATCTGCGATGAAGGAACTGAAACTTCTTGAGCCGCTTAGCTCTACGCAACCATCTATATTGCCTATGGATACAGCAGAGATAAAATTAATAGAGAATAATTGTATCATCGCATCAGCAATCCCAATGGATAAAGACGGACACCTACAAAAACTAAACTCTGAAGAAGTTGATGTCAAATCAGCTATCGTCTTTTGCAGCGGTGAAGTGGAACGTTCACGAGTTGGACAAGGCCCGACTTGCGGGGAGTACTATGAGATACCAGCAAACATGGACCATCCACCTCCACTACCTGCAAAACCCAACAGCTTACGTTCACAAAAGGCACCTGAACTTCCTCCAAAATTACAGAAATCGTTCTCATCAAGTGAGAAGGAAAACAACGAAGGTGACAATAAGTTTGAGGCGGTTGCTGGGTCACAAATCACTCCACTGAGAATAGACAACCAGGTGAGTACTTGTGGAAAGCTTGTTTGGTTGTGCACAGAGTGCGTCGAAGTAGGTGGACTGTACGTCCAGTTCTCTTTTTAATTTCTGAGCACTCGGGCCGTAGTCATAGAACTGGAAAACTTTCAAGTGAACCACCTCAATTAGTAAGTAGTCAAGCGTCATGCCGAAAGCTGCAGATCATCATTCAATGCGACCAGCTTTTGCAGTTTAATTTCTAACTACGATTTTTGTAGATTAATTATACCAAAACTTCATTTCGGCTAAAACTGATTTCTCGGTGGCCAATCATATTCCAATTTTATGTTCATGCTGCGGTTTTGGTGTATTCTATATATGAGACCCTCCGAGCTGATCACGTCGATGTGCAAAATGGAGCATCCGTGATCAGCTCGGAGGGCCTCATATCATGCATGAATACAAATTTGAAAGTTTTCATGAAATTTTGTGTTCATTACTCTACTATACTAATTTAAATAAAAGGAAAAATGATAGACTACCCAAATTTGTGAGAAAAAAATCCTTCAGCTTTAAATTCACAACGGAGTTTTATAATTATAATATCATAGTCATTGTTTCATAACATTTTTATTCAGTTTTATACTTGCGTTACAGATATATATCCCCTAATGATGAGTATAGTATCTCAAAACGTCTGGTGTCTCTTGCACGTCGTGCAGTTAATTTTGATATTTGGGTTCCTTTGGTGAAGCTCTAAACCCTACTCCTTACCTCAGATAAAAGAAAAAAATTGTTTATTCCGAAATCTATCATTTACAAAGCATATAACATTTAGGGTTTCAGTCAGTAAAATGATAGCCCTAAAATTAATACGTGGAAGTCGCCATAGAGCTTCTGATTGCAGTCAGTACGACTAAAACCTTAAAATAACGGGTTGAAATCGCTTTGAAACTTCAAATTTCTATTGATACTTCTTTGTTGAGCACGAAAGTGAAATATTAACCCAAGACATTGTGCGATCTTTGTAGATACTCGAACATCTTAAAATAAAATTTACAGCTCAAAGACAGCCTATTACAACCTAGATTCTCTAAACATAAGATGAAGCTCAAAATGCTGACAAAAAAGTCATGATTCATACGAAATGACAGAGGTAGGTCTATAACTGTTAACACAGAATTCCATCATTCGAGTAACTTTTAATTGTTCAGAGTTAAGGTCAGACTTCAGCCATAAAATTATGGGTAGAAGTAGCGTTGAAACTTCGAATTACGGTAATTCTATGCTATGAGAGAAAAGTTAAGCGTTAACTTAAAAACGTGTGATCTTTGTGCATACATCTTGCAATAAAAGTAACAGCTCAAAGCTGACCTATTTCAACCCAGATTCGCTTATACGTCACAAAGAGAGAAGTGGAATACATTAATATTTAATTATAAGCTCGGACAAATATGAGTTTTAAAATGCGTGAAAATATTGTAGATGCATATACGTATGTACGTGATCGTTGGGACACGAAATGACGAGACACATTTTCCCTAAAATCTTTCAGTGACTGGAAATGTTTGGCATGTGAAGGAAGAATATTCCACAGCAAGGCTCCAGAGATTGACAAGGCCTCTTGCCCTATGCTGGATGAATGGTAGCTAACCACTATGCCATTTCTTCTGTTTTGCTTTTGTCGGCCGCGTTTGATGGAAGAAATTATATAATTTTCCCCCCTGCTATGAGGGAAGTATAAAACGGGAAAAACATGTCGGGCTTTACGAATGAGAAACCATTGCTGTATTGGGGACCAGCTCAGTTTCTCTAGGAGAGGAGTTGGATGATCAAATTTCTATTGTAATTACCTTTACAAGCGACCTTGGCTGCGAAGTTCGGGCATTTCTGTAACTCGAGACAACAATATGAGTACAATTCTCAAGAAACGCTGGTACGCTGCAAAATATTAAAGGGTGTGAAAGGGAAATTACACATCTGCTTATTTATAAGTAAATTTTCGTGCAAAGTGTCAAACTAATACATAGTGGTTATACAAAATAGCAACAATGTATAAAACTAGTTAATATTATTCTCAGTGTTACATCGGAAGCTGTATGAATTTTTAAAAAATTGATCTTTCCTCCTGAGCGTGAAAATGCAAACAATCGAATGAAATATTTTGCATCTCGTGGACCTGCAAAATATTCATCTTATCATACCTGAAGCGTTCTTGATTCTACTTATTTAGAATAATTACTTACGTTCATATTGACACTGACAAAGACAGATATTATTTTTATTAATATATAATATACGAATCAGAAGTAAAATTTATCACAATATCAATGAAGTTGCCAATTCTTATCAATGAATAATTTACCGCTCATTCTTTCACGAATTGTCCGCAAACGATAGCGTATTGAAATTTCCCAAATATTTTAATGTTTTATTGTCTGCCTGACTTATATTTGAAATATGCTTGTATACTATACATTTACGAGTATTACATGTCTATGTACAGGGGGTTCAGAAGAATCTGGATCCCTGTAAATCCTAAATAAATATTTTATTTTTGATGTTACATTAAAAATTATATACCATTGAAAAGAGAAAATTTGAGAGATTACTTATGTGTGACTGTATATATGATACGTATTGCGCAGGATGGGAATCAGTGATTAATGTTATTTCCAAAACTTAATTAAAACTTATAAAATATCCCAAATTTTCTTTTTCGAGTGGTATATAGGTCTTAACTATTACTTTAAAAATGAAATATCTACTTGTGATTTACAGGCGTCCGGTCTTTTCTGAACACCCTGTAGTAAGTAAACGGCAGTATATCTTCTTAAAAGTTAGAAACTTTTTGTTTTCTTTCAGCTGCCGCAATCAAACAAGTACAAGTTCAGCTCGCAGCAACCAATGGACAGCAATGACTCGAGCGTAATTCTTCCAGAAAGCTCAGATAGTGAGAGAGTTTCTTCAGAAGTTGCACACGACAGAAATGAAGAGAGCGTATTGGACAGTACGAAAAATGAGCCTCCGGCGGAGCATTTAAATGACGGGCTCAACAGAAGTCCTTCTAAGCCACCGCGTCGACACAGGATGGCCCCTCACAGTTCTACCATGCCCCGTCTTCCTCCAAAGACCAAGAATTCCTCATTTTCTAACTCGCAGAATCAGCAACAAAAATACCGAACACTTCCTACCGTTTCCCCTGGCAGTCCCATTGCGAAGAAGAAGAGTGTAGTTCAGCTTTCTGCGTCAACTCCATCTAGTCCAAGCCCGTCGACAAAGCCTCTTCCAGCAAAGCTCACTCAAGCCTCTAAATCCCGTAAGTCTTGGCCTTTTCTTCTTTGTGATTGTCTTTATATAGACCACGATAAAACCGAGTCCAGTCGTACCACGCGTCGTCGTTTTTAGACCATAAAAGGTATGAGCCAAACATGGCGGGTTTGTAATTCAAATTCAGCTTGTTGAAGAACTATTGCACTTGCCTCTACTATTGATCTTAGAACGTTAGCTGTAAGTATAATGGGGATTAGTTTTTGATGTCCTCTTGATTCACAAATACTTGAAAATTAAGTACTTTTAGGTATTACATTCAGAATATTTTTCCGGTCATCTTACTCAATTTACGTGTGCACTTAATAAAATTTTTTACAGTGGTCGAAAAAATACTTGTTGAAATCACTATTTTCAGTATTTGTGACTATTTGTGAGTCTAAAACACAACATAAAATGCCATGTTATATGCAACCTGAAGATTTTTAGCGTAAATAATTAAGAAAGAAAGACGTATCGTTGCTTTAAGTTGAAATACGCGACGTTAAGGACCAAAAATTCAATTTTAAGAGTGAGATACAGGCACCATAGAATTATTCAACCCAGGCTCAAAATTTTTGCCTTTCATTTCATTAGCTGTTGGAAAAGTTTCCGAACTATTAATAAATTAATGTGCCCAACGTTATACTCTAAAATATATTTTCTTGTTTTATTTATTTTTAACTATCATTTGAAACACGGATTTTATCGATCTGTACGTTATAAATGTATGGCGAAAATTTGACGACGGGTCAGATCACTGACGAAAATCTCTGAAAATTTTTGACGTTGTGAAATTTAGATGTGCAGCAATCGGTTTTCTGAATTTGAATAGAGTAGTGTTATTTACAACGTTTTTCCGATAAAAAGTAACATTTGAGAGCCCAATTTCAGTAAAGTTGCATCTAAAAGTCACACGTAAAACTGTTTAATTAGTAATCTGACTTTTTTTGGCATCAATTTCTTCAGTAAGAGAATCATGTGATTTTCATTTCTTTGTCTCAAAGATGAATATCTTTGCCTCAATGTCATGGTAAAATTATTCAGTGTAGAACTTTCTCCTAAAATTATTGTCCATCGAAAAAATAATGAAATGTATTTTATGTTGATTAACATTGCATGTTTGTTTTATTTACCTCTCTCATCTGTACCCGTAAGAACGCTTGTAGTAATTTCAAGCCTCTCTCCATGTTGAAAGTTACGAGTGGCGGAACGGCTGCCTGAGAGCTGTCAGTTAGGAACAGCAGTAAGGTTCGTGTCAGAAAACTGTTTTTTTCACCTGGTGCACTGAAAAACTAGATCTTCTTGTTGGAACATGTTGGCCACAGTTATGCAGCATGCACATAGATAGATTTGCAAAAATGAATGCCGATAAAAAAGAAAATAGTTGGAAAATTTATCTATTTTCCATTTTTGCCAATCGAAGTTAAATCAGCAAGAAATAAACAAATGATAATAGCTTCGATGAACAAATAAGTGCCGTATATGATTTTGTGGGATTTAGTTAAGAAAGCAAAAAACGTAAGTTCATGTGCACGGATACGATAGTTCGCTCTCACCCCAAATTTTAAACCCAAATTCCAGCATTGCTAACCTACTTCACCACTATCAAGAGTCGCCTAAAATCTTTCTACTGTAAATAAAACACTCTTGGAGGCGGTTCATTACCCAGTAAAGCTGGTACAGCGACTTTTGCGGATCTACTTACAAAAGCTTTCCATTGAAATTCGTTATAGCACCAATTCCTTTATTTAGGGAAAATATTTATTATTAGAGTAATTGTTTTCTGGGTAATTGAGGTGACGCAAAGATTATAGGCATGAGCCCCACTTCAAGTAGGGGTACGCTCACTCTTCTGAGGAAGGGCCACACTAAAAAAGTCACAATTTTATTGGGCTAAATAGTATATCAACCAGAACAGTTGATACTTAAAGTAGACGAAATTAAATGAGTGAAAAGAAAAATACTTTTAATTTTTATTAATAAATTTAGTAGGTAAATTTCATGAGGCCTTAACTTGCTCACTTCTGGGTTAAAGTATGCTTGCACTAATTTCTCCATAGAACAAATATCCACTAGAGAATGGAGAATGGAAGCATGTTAAAAATTTGCCTATATGTATATAATTCTCGGCAACTGTATGGCCCAGCGGTAACGCTTCCAGTTTTCAACCTAGAAGGTCATAGTTCGATTCTCCGCAGCAAAAACTAATTTTCATAGAACAACCTAGTACATCTCTTGGGAAAAGGAACTTACACTTCACATTCCTCACATCACTCGCGCTTCAGCATTTATGCAGCATTGAAAACCCAACGAAGTACTGTATGCCGAGTGTGTTGAAATAAATAAAGCATATTTATTTAATACCTCAAGTTACCTTGTTAAATTTATTTTTATTATATTCTCTACGGCATCGGATAAGAAATTTCCCCTTCTCTCACTCTTTGCGGAGGGGGGAAGAGAGGACCCCAGTTCTGGCCAGACTCATTTCTTATGTACCTATCTGACCCAACTTCACCTTAGGCAATGAGTGTTAGTTCGCCCGTTGCGTCCATGAATGGGTTGTTATTTTATAGTGATTGAACAAAGCCGACTTATTTCTTTCTTCATATGAATATGGAGCGCCCATTATTTTTCGCGTGCATTCGGCCACCTTAGGGTTGTGCCCAACAGCATGAGTGTCATGTGCGTGAAAATTACTGAGTTTTTTCATTCAAAGCAGTGCAACTCATTTCTGTGATCTCTAATAGATCACGGAAATCATTTCTTTTGCGTACAATTTGTGATTCCAGACCTTCGTGCAAAGAAGGTACTTGGGCAAAAAATATGTGTAAATATACAGTATACACATAAAATTTGAAGCCAATTCTTTGATAGTGCTTCTCGATCAATTATAGGACTATTATTCAAAATAATCGGTTTCCTCCAATAGGGAACGGGAATAATATACCTGAGGCATTGTTTCCTCTGTAATTTACTAATACAAGACGTTTCATCCTTATGTAACAAATAAAAACAGTCAGTCATATAATTTATGTTTTGCCATAAGAAAGTCCCAATAGACAAATTGCGCTTCTTTTTTTCGAATATCAGGTTGATTCAATAGTTGTTGCCGATTTAGAAGAGAAAAATTCAAAATTATCTATATTGATATTATGTCTTCTTTTATTGCTGACTTATTTTACCACTAGTGATTTACACCTTCTTTCATACTATAAGGAGTCATTCATATTTTGCTCCATTATTTGCACCCATGTTCAACCCAACTAAAGAACACATCAGATTTGCTTTACTCTACGAGTTTCACAGAGGTTCCAGTGCAAATGCTGCAGCACCAAACGTTCAACGTGCATATGGGAATGCTGTGAAGGGGACTTGCAGGTGGTGGTTTTCCCGTCTTCGTTTCAACTTGAAAGACGAGGTTACAGGTGATCGCCCGAAAAGCACTTTATTTGAAGTTGTTAGAAGCCGCTGTTACTGAAAATTCAACAGTAACTTCGAGAGAATTTTCTAACCAGTTTGATGTAACCCGTACAACCGTGGTACGCTAACTGAACCAAATAGAAAAGGTTTCAGTATTCGGAAAATGTGTTCCGCATGAACTGTCTCTTGAGAACCTGTGCCAACGTGTTTCTTGTAGCGAATCTTTGCTTTCACGACACCGTAAGGCACCATTATTGGGTAGACTTGTCACAGGATATGAGAAGTAGATTCGTTACCAAAACGTTAAGCGCCGCCAATCGTGGATACGTCGGGAAGAAAGACCAGTTGAGCGACGAAGAGGAGTACCCCATCCCAAAAAGATCATGTTGAGCATAAGGTGGGATATTGAAGGGATCATCAACTGCGAACTTTTAGAGAATAATGAAACCATCACTACTAACCTCTATTGTGATCAAATTCATTGTTTGAAAGCTGCTTTGATTCAAAAGTGTCCATCTCTAGTCAACAGAAAGGGAGTCATCTTCCACTATGATAATGCTCGCCCGCACACAGCGCGACAGACCAGAGCTCTCCTAGAAAAACTTGAATGAGAGGTTTTACACCATCCATCATTCTCTCTCACCTCGCCCCTGCTGATTATTATCACATATTTCGAGGATTACAGAACTACATATTTAAATGGCCCCTCGTTGACATCACGGAAATGATTACCAATGAGTTAGATTCATATTTCGCATTAAAACCTAAAGAATTTTACAAATGAGGCTTATATAAACTAGTTGACAGATGGAATCAAGTCATAGAACCCCAAGGATGTTATGTTGATGAATAAATACTTTAAAAATAACCAGTTTTTCATTCTTAAAATTGAGTTTACATCGGCAAAAACTTTTGAACAAACCTGATGCTTATAACTCCGTAATTAATGGCCGTAGAAACTTCTATATGATCTCATTTTCACCCAATTTTATGTACATTCATTAGGTTAAACCATTCTACATTTATTGGAAAAGTTCACGAACAGATGAACGATAACTGAGAGTCGTTTTTTTTGTCATGGTTCGAAGGTAATTCTAATGACACAATCTTTGTTCTTAATTAATAAAATTGGAAAAATTTGTATTATAAAAAAGTGAAATTCAGATAAGAGAATTTTTAAATCAAAATTTCTGTTTTTACCTAAACACAAGAACATTTTGTTTCAATTATAACTAATAACCAGGAGTTATCGCTTGGAGCTAGGATTGAGAGTCCAAAGTCTAAAATGCCTCGAAAACAACGGTAATTATTGGTTATAATGAAAACAGTATGATCTTGTACTTAAGTAAAGAGTGAAAATTTTGATGTTAAAAGTCTATCTTCTTCATTTTTTTTCATACTACACTTTCACTACTTGTATTAATTAAAAACACAGATTGTGTCGTAAGAATTGCCCCTGCGCCCGTAAGAATTGCCCTGGCGCAATGGCGTAAAAAACGACTCTCCCTCATCAATGATCTGTTCGTGAACTATTCCTATAAGAGCTGAATGTTTCAACAGGATAAAAGTACATTATAAGGTGGTGAAAATGAGACCGTATAAAAGTTTCTACGGCGATCCGTTACGGAGTTAGAAGTATATGAAAAAAAATGAAACTTTTTTTGTGACTCACCTTGTGTAAGGGTACAGCACGGTACGACGAAAGCTTTTATTCCAATTTTGTTCACAGAATTGAAACCATGAATATACAACACACAACTTCACCTACTTGAACGTAACCTTATAAAACTACGATCAAGATAACAATATACATTACGAATTTGAATATTTCATCGAAATATTCGAAGAAAAGTGCGTCAAATTTCCGCACACTTTTACACACTTTTATGCTCAAGTAAGTTGCTCCTTAAAGAGTTATTGTTAAGGATGAACGCACACGAGGTCCATTTATTCCAACAAATGTTCTTCTGTTAAAAGTGCATTAGTTTCTTTTCACTATAATGGGAAAAAAATTCCAGTAATTTTCTTCTAATAATCGAACGACATGGTTTCTGATGCTTTCCTCGTAAAATGTTAATAAACAAGGATTGTCAAGCGATGACTTGATTTTGTGTTTAGTTAACACAGTAGCTGATCCACGATGAGGGTGGAGGAGCTCATGGGGCCTAACGACCAACGGTACAACGAGAGCCTGAGCTAACGGGGCCTTTGCCCCCAAGATGATACAGGAGAGGCCATTCTATAATTTGGGCCCAGGATGACGTGGAGGCCGTCGTTGTACTTTTTCAGCCCTATTTTGTTCTAATACCTCAAATACAGAGTTTTCCTGGGCTACATTGACAGTTTCTGTGAATTGTAAATTTATGAATCGAGATACTGACATTTCAATTGCCAATGTTTTGTCAGTATATACCACTACCCCTTCTTTATAACCCCCTCTCTCCTTTATCCCATTGTCCTTTTCAAAGCTGCAAAACTGCTCGGCCCTCCATCTTCCCCTAAAAGTCGTCGTTTTGGATCCGATTTTGAGTGAGTATGAAAGTTGAAAATATCTTCACTAAAGTCTTCACGACGTAAATTTATCAAATAAACCCGAAGAGCCCCTCGGTCACTCGTAGACTGATAGCCTTATTTCTTGAACGTTATCGTACCGTGCGATCACTCATTGTTTACTCCTTCTACAAAATTACTTTTGTTATCCTGTTTGGGAAATATTAAATGCTTATTAAAATTCAAATAAAAACCTCATGCGTTAGACGACTACGCTGATTATATTTTGTTAAATCACAAAATATACACGCAAATTTTGCACGAAGGTATGGGCGCACAAATTGTGCATAAAATTCGCGGCTTTAGTGGGAGACGTTATGAATACGTAATACACAGGATATACTGGTTAGTGGTGTTACATTTCCCACTATAGCCGGGAATACAACAACATAGATAGACATTATTACACACCCTATTCAATCCAACTCATGAAACATAGGAATAGATTTTTAGCTTACCTCACTTCTTTTAGTCTTCACTAATAACTACCAACACGGATCAGGCAGTACATAGAAATAACGAAATTATGAAAGTTAGCATAAATTAAAATAGTACAGTTCAGACAGCGTAGTAGAATAGAGTTAGAGTTAGGCGTAGTATACTCATCTGAACCTGAACGATACTTATATACACTCGCCACCAGTACATCGTGCGTACTCGACGGAATCTCAAAAAGTAGTGACTCACGGTCTGGCCTCTGCACGAGAACTGCCAATGAGAATTTGACCAAAACCCTAGCATACGCTAGAAAAAAAAAGGTTGTTGCTTTAAACTTCAGGTATAAAAAAAGTGTGTTAATGAAGAAATTTGCTTACTTTTGTTCTTGTATTACTTTGTTATGACGTCGTTTTTTTTCCTATGTGATAAATGAAGTAATGCTAGTACTTGCCTTTGCTGCCTCAAACGATTTATCATGCTTCTCGATATTTCTGTGTCTCATCAGCATAGATTTGTTAGCATTTTCGAGACTGATGTTGCAACATATGCAAAAATTTGAATCATCTTTTTCATCCACTTTTAACCAATCTTTAAACTCCAGTTCGCTTTAACCATTCAAATTTGAAGTTTTGAACGAACCACTTCCTTTTCTTGCTTGTACTATTTTCTTCACTCAATATGGATACGCACCATGCGTCGTTCCTCAAAACTTAAGTTTGGTAAAGAGGACAATCAACATGGAATCGTCACTTTCCGATAAAACGGCAATTAAAGAACTACTCATTTGACTGCGACAGCAGGAGCCAGCCGTCCAATCATCAAATCAATAGCCACTCGAACAGTCTCGCTTGAAACTCGTACGTTTCCAGCATTGAACAGAAGCTGAATACTCTAGGCGCCGATGCAACACGAATATGTTAGCAACTGATGCACCCCAATTTCAAAAAAACGAATTTTCCAATTTAATACCATTATTTTTATTGCATGAATCGCCAAAAAATGTATTATTATCTATGAAAATCCATAATTTGTTACTATTTCACAGAAAACACGAGATATTTGCCAATTTATTTACAAAATCTAAAACCACAGGTAACAGCTAAAAACCCCAAAAGCTGGGGTTAAAACCCAACTTTGGCCGCCCTGCTCAGCACGTGTCGCGCGGAACCTCGTGATCTGACCAGAAACATTGTCTAACCTAAAGACTTCTAGAAAGATTCTCAATATATTAAATCCCTCCCCTCTTAACTTACAAACCCTCCCTCGTTAACCCTACTCCTTAGAAAAACCCTTTTTTTCAATTCCAGTGATCCAGCTTTACTATAGGTTTCCGGGTTCGGCTAGACCTGTGTGCTGGATGAATGCGTCTCGCAAACCTCTGCTTCAATTCTGAGAGAAGGTTTGGAAGTTGTTTCAGTCAGGCTACCACTCGTTGGGGCCGGGGTTGGATCTCGATCTTCGGACGTAGGTCCGGATTGGTTATACGCTCCAGTGTGCTGAGAGGGTCGGCAGGAAATGACTTGATCCTGTTATCGACAGACTATCTCACCCCTCTCCAGTTCACACTTATACGATAATGGGGCTGTCATCTCGACAGTAGTAGCAGGGGTCCATTTCGGCGGGGCCGTAGAGTACTGACGGACTATCACTGTTGAGTCCAGGGGAAAATTAACAGAACGAGATCCCGAGTGATATTTCTGAAGTGACTTAGTGTTGCTTTGCTACCAATTACTTCGAATGGCCACAGTAGATCTAATCGGGAGTGCGATTTCCTACCCAGTATGAGCTTCGCAGGTGAGACACCTGTCTTGAAATACGATGTTAGTCTATTGCTAAAACGGAACATGTCTAGCGTCAACCGTAGTGGCTCTTTTGACTGACGGAGTTTCTTTTTGAAGGTTTTAACCACGCGCTCTGCCAAACCGTTAGTACAAGGGTGGCACGGTGCACTGGTGACGTGTTTCATGCCGCAAGTCTTTACAAAGTATTGAAATTCGGCTGACGTAAGCCCAGTGCTGTTATCCGAAACAATAGGCACAGGTAAGCCATAAGTGGCAAATACTCTTCGCAAACACTCAATTGTTTCACTAGATGAGGTAGATGATGTGGGAAAATTTCCGACCCATTTAGAGTGTGCATCCACAATAATGAGAAAAAATTTACCATCTATTGGTCGAGCATAGTCGATGTGTACTCGGTGCCAGGGCCACGATGGCCATTCCCACGGATGTAGTTCCGCTCATGTAGGAGCTGGGCGACTGTTCAGGCATTCCATACAAGTCTTCCTTGTTTCTCCTAAGTCCTTATCTAAGTTAGGCCACCACACATAGCTACGTGCCAATTCATTCATCCTAGATGATCCAGCATGACTCAAATGACGTTCTTCAATAATTATTGATCTTAGTGACGTAGGTACAACAACCCTCGACTCCCACAACACACAAACATTCTAAGTGGAAAGTTGATCGCTCCTCGTAGCAAATGGAGCAAGCTCAGGGTCACCAACTACTGAAAGGAGCCACCCTCTTTGAACATATTGACAGACTTTAGATAACACGGAGTCCTTACGAATGGCATCACTTTTGTAAGAACTAGTTACCGGGGCCGATTCATGTAAAATTTATTAGATATGTCCAGTCCGCAGGAGTCGGTGCCGACTCCTCTGGGCCGGCTAACGGTAACCGGCTGAGTGCATCAGCTGTGCCTAACAGGGTTCCTGAACGGTGTCGCAAACTGCACTTATAGGCCTGTAAAATCAGTGTCCATCATTTTATTCTCCCAGATACTATAGGTGGAATGTTTTTTTCAGCATCTAATAAGACTCATAACGGCTTATGCTCCGTTACTACAGTGAACTGCTGCCCCCAAAGGTAGCAATGAAACTTCCGCAACTCATAGACAATAGCTAATGATTCTCTCTCCACTTGCATAAAATTGCGTTCAGTTGTAGTCAACGTACGCGAAGCAAAATAGACAGGTCTCTCAACCCCATCTATCAAATGACACAGCGCAGCACCCAAACCATAGGCACTGCTGTCTGTAACAACCACTATAAGCACGCTAAGGTCAAAATAGATTAGGATGTGAGATTCTAGTAAGGTCTGCTTAGACTTCTGAAATACTCTCTCTTGCTCACTCCCCCACCTCCACGGTGTTTTATTTCTGAGCAGTGCGTTCAGAGGCTCCAACATAGTGGCTGAGTAAGGTAGGAACCTTTTGGAAAAATTTAGTACTCCAATGTTGGCTTTTACTTGAGTCACATTAGTTGGTGTAGGAGCCTCCTTCATTGCTATTACTTTTTCCTCTGTCTGGTGCATGCCGTCTTTGTCTAGTACTTACCCTAAGTAGGATACTTGTGGTACACCGATGGTGCAC
>VOMN01010784.1:0-16699 GCA_014899125.1 Orchestia grillus
CAGCATCCGTGTAAATACAACAATTACTTGAATTTTCTTCTTCTTCACACCTCTTATTCCGCTTCAGTTGCCTCCATTAAGTTTTACTTGCTAGAATGGCTGAAATCGAAATTATCAGACATCTATTGTATGTTTTTTCCAGTTCCTTGCTACGCAGTACAGAAAATTTTGTACCCTGTACAATATAGTACAGAGAATGCATGGGCGCATTTTCATTCCGCCGTATAGCATGCATCACTCATTCATTCATTCATGCATGCATCACTCATTCATTCATGCATGCATCACTCATTCATTTATTCATGCATGCATGCATCACTCATTCATTTATTCATACATGCATGCATCACTCATTCATTTATTCATGCATGCATCACTCATTAATTTATTCATGCATGCATGCATCACTCATTCATGCATGCATGCAGCATTCATTTATTCATGCATGCATGCAGCATTCATTTATTCATGCATGCATGCAGCATTCATTTATTCATGCATGCATGCAGCATTCATTTATTCATGCATGCATGCAGCATTCATTTATTCATGCATGCAGCATTCATTTATTCATGCATGCAGCATTCATTCATTCGTGCATTCATTCACTCACGCATCCAACAACACCCTCGGCTCCGTGTTAAACTCACCTCATTCAATCTGGAGAGCGGCCGTCAGCTGGTTGGGAGTGGAAGAAGCTAGGCGAGAATATCGTGTGTATTTACAGATAAAGTAGGAAGTTCATAAATGGAAAATTTATTTTGATAATAAAATTATAGTTTTTTCACAGTTTCGGTGATATACAACAGTTATCAGCTACTAATTACTAGCACAGCTCTTTTCAAATTAACATTGAATGTTCTCTATCAATTGTGCGAATCGATGATAGCACAAATTTACATTAAACGCTTGTTATATGCATGCATTAATTCAATGAACTTTACCCTACGAACTCTAATCAAAATACACTAAGGAAGTTGGACTGCTTTGCATTTGAGGATTTCCGCGAAGAAATCAATGCTACTATTAACGAAAATACATTTTCGGTTACAATTTATGTGTCAAGATTTGATTTTTGCGTTCCAGTATCCCCCGAACAGTCAGCACATTTATCAGCGACGGGAACCCTAATTGTCGTTATCACCTGTCATTCAAATTCTTGTTTGCCTTCAACACTTATTCTGAATTAAATTTTGCACATCATGGTCTAGAACGGTACAAGTAAAATATTTATACCAAAGCTCACACCTATTTTGCCCCTCTTAAAATGCTCAACCGGTATGAGATATAAAACTGCCACTCGTTATCAAAAATAGCATAAGTGAAAACGCACGTTTTTTTCGTTTTACCTTAGCAAATGACTTCGTTCGACGAAGGTTCTAAATTTCTCGGAAGTAAGATTTTCTAGGTTTACAAATAACAGTTTTCATGCTATTGATGGAAGAAGGTTTGGAAATCAAGGCACAAAAAAACGCAGCGTCCCAGGAGATACTGCGAATCTGGAAAAAGAAAATCACATTCTTAAGTCGCTACCACCACACGAACTACGTAAACTATTTTAAATTCTGGTGTACGACTGAAATTCTCATAATATTGAGAAACATTGGGTTGAATTGTGTAGACGGCGATAGCTGTGAGGAAACCGCTGTGGACCCAATTTTGATGTGGCTTTAGCGTCGAGCAGGCGCCTAACATTTCGACGACGTCACAAGTGTCTCATAATTATCAAGAGCTCAAACACGTAGCATGGAAGAGGAAAAATTGTCGTGCTCTGTCATACGACCATTCCCTTTAAGTAGCGCTTTAGTCCCTGCAGAGAACCATAAGCCGCTTGCTCCCTCTCGGCAACAGGTGGAAGGACTTCAAACTTGTTCCCGATAAAACAAAGGCTACATAAAAACTTGAGCAAAATATAAGCTTACCTTAGTTCAACACATCATCAACTTCAGTAATAACAGTTCGACTGATTAAAATTCTAATTATTAGACTAGGAAAGTGATTTTCCAAATTTGTTTTGACGTTTGAAACCCGAAAAAAAATTTTACTGTCTCTTCAAAAACCTTACACATATACAAGAAGTAAAAGATGCATTCATTCTTAATCAGATCAACTACAAAAAAACATGTTACTTCATAATCCGAATACTTCACACCTCTTTCACCAACTCCAAAATGCTAGCCCACACAAACCTTATATTAAAAAGATTGCAGCCAAAAATCAGAGCGTCTCGATACTCACATCGAAGTGTTGCTACTTCATGCCGAGGTGCATGAGCGAGCGCATGATGCCAGGACCTTCCCAATACCCACTGCAGCGGAACATTTTCCATCAATAGAATTCAATGGCAAAACGTGCATGAAAATAAAACTTATACATCTGAAAGGAGTAAGATACCAGAACAAATTTTCTTTTGTTTACAATGTTAATATCTAACGTAATTATTTCTTTTGAAAGTTTAAGATAACAGAATGAACACAAAAAGAAGTTTGGAAGGAAGAGTTACAAAATGTTTGGACGCGCATATATTGTCTACAGCACTGATGAACGGCAGAGGATAAAATTAGACAACTAAATAAGAACCGATGATCTAGCGTACTTGTGTACCGGCGCATCAGACACCTCTATTTTAACATGTGTATGAAAAAGATTGTAATGTTTCATCCAAAGACTAGCAACAAAAACAGAGGAATTTCTATTCATGAACGCTAGAAAATTCTAAGGAATCGCCTAAACTCCTTTAACCATATTATTTATGATCTCACTTCTTTACTATCAAACTGGAATTGTTTCCAATTAACTCAATGTAAAATTGCAGCTTCTCACGAGAAGAAAAGAAAGAGGAGGTAACCATGAGGCACTCACTTGAGCAGGCCGAGCCAGTACATGTCCGGCATGAAGTCCTTCTTGAGGTGGAACATGGTACGGCGTTCCACAGCCTGGTTGATAGGGAACGTCTCCAGAGGCTGCCCGTCGTAGTCGAACTCGGCCAAGATACATTTCGAATACCCTGGCCACGAGCACAGGAACCGCAGTCACAATCATGGGTGGAGCAATGCCATACAGTGACAGTTTTGAACTCTCATTGCCATACGGTGATATTGTTCTCAACACTCATTGCCATACGGTGACAAAGCATCAACTCATTCTCTCATAAATTGTTCTGTCTAAACTAAGAAATCTCTTGATAAAAATTTACTTATGTTTGGGCATAAAATACTACCGAATACCACAATATCGTCATCAATGAAAACAAACGTGCAAGTGAGGGAAGATGTTTTCGCTCGTATCGAGGCAGACACAATGTTCCATACTCATTGACTCGACGCACTTGCTGGAAGTGCATTATACATACACGCTAACAAAGAAAGATTCAAGAACAATTTTCCCCTGGCATCCGATTTGATCAGATATATTCCACACATAAACGTCGAAAAACCTAAGTACGATATCTGCGGTAAAATTAATCATAGTGGAATTCTTTTTCCGTGAATTTTGAAAACAGCGTGAAAATTAACCATTCGGTCCTTCCAATAAGCGAACTTCGCCCGAAAAAATGTATCTGATAGTATAGAGCACATATCCACTATAAAATTTTCAAGAACTTGCAGTGTGTCGACAGCAGAATAACAGCTCACCTGTGACGAGAGGGCAGGACGTGTACCCGTCGTACACAGCAGTGAGGGGCTTGCCCGCCATGGCAGCCGACAAGTTGCGCCGCAAGACACCCACTTGTCCCGCTGGTGTAACGAGAATACAAATAAGTTCATCAGATTATTAGTTAGTCCAAAGCTCCCTAGTCACTTGGAGTGCACTCTCAAGAGGGTAAGAGTAGAGAACATTTAATATGGACTCTGGAAACGAAAACCTGTACACAGGTGTGTTCCAACACAGGTTCCCTGCGCGTAGAAACAAGTTAAGAAAGGAGAGGAAAAAATGATGGAGTATTATCAGCGAAGATCGAATGAGAATGGAAAAAAGTAAAGTGGGCATGAAAGATAAGTTCCGAAGGTTTAGCTAGAGCTGAGGTAACCTAACTGTCTACCTATGGACGCGTCCCCATAGCATAAGCTACACAAACCTAGGTAACTTAGCCTAGACTTGTCTTACGCCCCCGAGGGGTAAGTGCATCACAAATGAACTGAACCACAACACACTAAGTAGTATACATAATATGAAAGTGTTACCTCTTAATTAAAGGATATTATAAATTTTACAACGCGCAAATTTGAGGAAGATCTAAGCGTGCAAGCAGCTACAATTCTGGGTTGATTCCATCTTATTTCCATGCATAGAATTCGCTGATTACGCACACATTTTTTCAGCTCTTGGTGTCACCCAATCAAGAAAGGGAAAAATTCTCAACTTGGCTCACACAACGCCCAGGGAACGTGGCAACAGCGCACTCTGCCGAGATCTTGGTCTAAGCACCTCGTGAAAATCCATGTGATTTTACTGAACTCAGTGGGTCCTCGAAAATCAAGACTCAGTAGGAATTCGGCTAACGTAAGGTCAATGAAGATTCGAAACGTGAAAAGATGAATGATAATGCTGATAGTACTAGCAAGGACTCATTAATTTGAACTACACGGAATACTGTACATGTAACGTAGGAAGTACGAGGAATGTACTTATGACTGACATGACTACAAAATTAACTCTTTCCTCGGTAAGGGCAAATTAAAACTCGTATTTTTCCGTTGTCGCCGAGTCAACTCGCCCAAGTTTTGGTGAATAAGCTTGAAATGAGCAGACTCGCCCAAGTTTTGGTAAGAATAAGCTTGAAATGAGTAGACTCGCCCAAGTTTTGGTAAGAATAAGCTTGAAATGAGTAAACTTGTCCAAGTTTTGGTAAGGATAAGCTTGAAATGAGTAAACTCGCCCAAATTTTGGTAAGAATAAGCTTGAAATGAGTAAACTCGTCCAAGTTTTGGTAGGATTAAGCTTGAAATGAGTAAACTCGCCCTTCCTTGACCCCTCAAGAGACGAGCCGACTATTCCCGAGTGGGCTCATATCTAATGGGAGTCAAGTCGTCTGAAAACTACACGTTTTCACAAGAAACCTGCCGGGCAGGGGTTGAAATAGGCATTGAATTTAAATATACTGACAAATGCATTGATGCAATGAAATTGAAGATTATCTTGAGGCGAAAACCGGCTCGAAATGTGCGAGTTTCAATACAATACAGCACTTTATTAAATGCTACCGAATGTCAATAGTTGCAGCACCCTCGACAGTTACCAAAAATAATAATTACTCCATAGCGAATTCATCCCTGCAAAAACTGTATCTCAATTCTTTCTCACTAAAAAATGAGACGACTCTGCTATCATTTTATCAACTGAAATTTTCGATTCCTTCATGTATGAGCAGGGAATTACTCAATTCGGTCGCTTAATAATTTATATTTCGATGACTTAACACCACTTCACGCAAAACGATAAGCCAATCAATTCAAAATCCCAAGTGAAAGTTTTAATGCGATTTGCATACTTGATATCCAGGTTGTAGCCTTGCTGTTTGAAAACCAACTTGCACCATGCATTGGGTGAGACTTATTTCTTAATCAGCTATTTTTTCATCTTTTTTTTGGAAGAAGAGAGAGCACTGAGGTGTGAATCCCCTAATTTTAAACTTAACAACTGAAGTTATAATAGAAAACTGATATGATTCCGTACAATTGAATACATTAATCAGTGATGTAAGCAGGAACGCATTAGGATTGAACCTAATTTGAGGTGATGCAATGGTTCGAAACAGGCGAGTTTAATTACATAATTAAATGAAACGATGGAATTACATGACACATGTACCTCGACTCACGAACACGCCTCCACTTTTGAAAAACTCCCTATACGAAAAAAATCCTCACAAAATTAATTTCCACCTACGAATCAAAGCAGTTCGTAATCGCAAGGCAAAATCAATTCATCAGTGGAAACCAATTTCCCGTTAAATTTCTGTTCGTGCGGCGAGTTTTTCGTAAGCGAAGGGTTGCTCGTGAGACGTACATCCTATGTAGTAGAAGGCAACTAACCGACAGCGGCGGCAGTTTTGCCGTTAGGCGAGTTGGTGCAGTCGCCGATACCGAAGACATTCTTGTAGCTGGTGTGCTGGAGAGTGTCCTTGTCGACGCTAACGAAGCCGTTAGCGTCGGTCAGGTTTTTGCAAGCCTTGAGTTCCCTCGGGGCTGACATGGGCGGTGTGACGTGCATCATTTCGTACTGGAAGGCATAATGGTGCGTTTTAAGCGAGTTTTTGCGGGTATTTGCCTTCTGTAGTGACAAACTGTCGCATATTTCGCACTGAAAGTCCGCATCTTACGTTGTAACCCTTTGAGGTCACCGGAGGTGCGTGAACGTACCACCACGACAAATTTAGTAGTAACCTAATTTCCTACTGAGGAAACATTAGGCTCTAGAAACCGGAAAATTGTTCATCAATGAACTATTTCTTGAAAATGAATATGTACCACCGCATTTTGAACTTGTTAATATGAGCGTCAGACTTTGGTCGTTCGGCAACAAATCCTAACCCTTCCTCTACGCTTCAAAGGATTCAAGCGAGCATTGGCTGACAATTTGTTCCCCGTTGCACCTGTCTGTCGTGGTTTATTTCAGTGAGCCCAAAAGTCAAGGCCTCATAGAGGAGAAGCTCCGATCCCCTATGTTGCCTGACCCAATCCCTATAGGTACATTTATTCCTTACCTAATGTTCCATGTAAATGCGATAAGAATATTCAAGGGCACCTCGCTTCATCAAAATCACAAGGCGCAGTAACTCACAAGACCAAATTAAGACGTGATACCCCAGCAAATAACGGCCCCGAAACAATCCCAGATAAAAAACACGAGAAAATCTCACTAATAAGCAGAATTTCCTATTGACCTCGGTAGATCGGCCTCGCAAGGTGCACTAAAATAAAGCACGACCCCTAAGTCAACAAGGGCCTTAAAACAAACAAAAAATAATAGGACAAGAGCAGCTCACCTCGGTGGTTGTTCTCTCCGCAGGGTTGTCCAAGTTCTCGAACACAGCCTTTTTCTCGTTGTGTCGCACCTCCACCAGGTTGCGGCGGGTGTTCACTTCGATGTTCCTGCTCTCCACGATCTAACCAAAGCAAAAACGAAACTTCAATCCAACAGCTGACAGACAGCACAGCGCATGGGTATTAAACTGTAAAGACCAATGTCAAGAGTGATGGGCACTAGAAATAATAAAGTTTAACCTTGAACTCGTATTTTTTTGTCCAAAACTTAAGTAAATATCCACACAAGTGTACAAAACGTGAACGACTGCTTCCGCAACAGTTCGTTCATTTAAGAAAATAAGTTGGACTCTTAGGGCAAATGCTTTGAAATTAGCGACAGAGCCCCTAAGTACTGTAAGAAAAGTGGTCTTCAAGTTGTGGTAATTCTGACCTTCGTATTCTCGAGTCTCTATCCATTCACAAGCTGAAGTCATCCCTGAACGCAATGCATGGTGCATACCCTCTGAAGATAGGCAACCGCTAAGCTCTGTCCAAGTTTTAATCCCTATAGCATTATTTTTCCTATTCATTGTTGTAATTCCTTTTTTCATTTCTGAGTTTCATTCTTAGTGTTCCGAGTCCATATTATCAAGTATTTTCTTATGTTCATATCAGATTCTATGTTGAAAATGAGCTTAAAGCTTGAAACATCCAATTAAAATGTTTTCAAGATATCTCTTCTCAATCACCTTCATCATATTAAAGAAATTATACTTTTTTGGTGAAATCATGAATAAGTGCACTAGAGGAATTAGAAAGATAAAATTCCCGGGACCAAATTCTCGGGTCCGTATTCCTAACCAGCAAGACTGCGTCAGAATATTGTTTCAGAGATTCATTTTCATTTTCATAGTAAAATTGAGAACCATGAACTGGAATTAGACCATCTTTTCCTAATGAGAATTTCAAAATTGTTGATCATTGCCCGGATTTGGACCTGCGGATATTTTTCATAATAATCCAAATTTAAATGACCCTTCGAGTTCTGTAGATTGGTTTATTTGCGCTAGGTGCCTTAAATATATTATTCAATTCATCTCCGTTTGCATTGGAAAAAGCAATATTATATTGATTCATGAGGAACAAAACTGCTCTACAATGACATCTTTAGATCGATCTAAAAGCGAAGCGATTAGTGCTTTGACAGCCTCACCTTCCACAGTGAGTCCGCATACTTCTTGATGCCGAAAAGGACAGGAAGCGAAGTGTTGTAGATGACGTTGGCTTTGTCACGCTTGCCCTCCTGTAAAGCATCATGTGCATGGTTGAAATTTGCCTACATTTCAACCACTATCCTCACAGATTTGAAGTCGACGAATTTGTTGCAACAATTGCGATAGAAGTAAAGGAAGGCCATTACAAGGTACCTTCTGAACTACGGGAGCCTATATGACGCAGGTCATAAATTTGCAATCTTCTAAGTCATAACTCAGAATAATACAATCCAAAAAAAAATGCTTAACAAGGGATTATTATCATTTGGTAAGCAGATAATTTATCACATTGAATTTATCAATAACTTGAAAACATTCAAGTTTTACGATATGAAAAAAGCGTTCACTCGTTCTGTTTAGACTATTCTGATTTCAATTAAAATCGAGGTACATGCGTAGCACATAGAATTACAAATTCCCCTATCACCGTGTAACAAAATACCATTTTCGTCTTTTTATTTGGTTACAGCCATGATTCCTCATTTTGTGCTAATCAAACAAAAGTTGAAAACATATTAATTTTAATGCTAAAACTTTGTTTTTGTAGTCGAATCCAAATGATTCCCAATTTACCTTTCTCCGATATAAAACCAGTAATAAATATAATGCACGTAAAATAAACACGCAATATTTCATAGGAATACCTAACATTTTCTAGCGCTACACAATAGAAGAAGTTAAAAGATAACACTTGATTGCCAGGAACAAAAATCATGCCACATGGTGAATCATTTTCCCCAACTAGGTGCTTTTGTTCGAGTTCTACAACACAAAACGACAAAAAAACAATGCTGGGGTTCCCATAGATGGAGTATAAATGATAATGTTGCCTGATGTCTCGGCACAAACTCGCCAAAATGATAGCTGCACCGATGCCAAAGCTAGGCCAATACTGATAACTGATCCTTGTCTAAAAAGCGACACGCACCCCAAACTTTTCCTTTTTCTGTAATTCTAAAATTTTTATTCAAAATTTTCGATGTGGCCACGTTTCCTGACCGATGCTGAAAAGCGTCATGGATTAGATTTTAGTATTAGTAAAATTATAAAATTAAAGCTCCCCCAAGCCCCACGGAAAGCGACCTCCTCATGCGAGCGAAGAGACGGGACTATTTGGCCTGGACTCTAGATCACAAGGTGCATTATCACACAGAATCCCTTGCGCAGAGATACAGCAAGTTAAGAATGAAGAGGAAGAAAAGAGGAAGAAAAGACAAAGAAGAGATGGTGAAGGTGTGAAAATTAAAAGAAGTGAAGTGGGCACGAACGATAAAGGCCCGAAGGCCTATCTACAGCAGAGGTACATAACATAGAGTAACCTTAGAACGCCAGTACCCTCATTCATAACATACAATGGACTAACCTAACTACACATTGTCCATAGGAGAAAAGCGACCTGGAATTGAAATGATTGAGTTCGCCACTTTAGAATGTTTTGACCGATGATTGAGGGCTTCGTGAAATGAAAGGTTCTCGACTTTACCAGTCGCTAAATTTATGACTGATGATGAAGGCCCTACTTAAATAAAATAAGCTGACATTTCTCACTTCTTACTCATGGCTGATAATGAAAGGCCTACTTCAGTTGAAGATACTTGAATTAGCTAACAATTCATCAATGACGAAAAACATAACTGGGATTAAAAATTAATGCATTCTCCAGTTTCAAATCTTATAACCGATGATGGAGGGCCTTGTTGAATTAAAAATGCTTGCAGTTGCTAGTTTCTGAAGTGAAAAACTTTACAAACCGTACTTTTCTGAAGTACTCCTCGGCGATGTACAAAATTTTCTGAGGAGCCCCAGCACATTTGACCGGAGTGTTGGGGAAGGTGAAGATGGCGTTGCCGCTCTTGAACTGCTGCAGGCTCTCGTACGTCTTGTTCACGTAGTCGGGCGAGTAGTTGCTGCCGACACCGCTGCCAGGCGTACGAAGCGCGTCCAGCAGGCCCGGGATCTGTACGACAACACCAAGTGATGGATAAATAGTTGTCTCGTTTCCATGAGATATGGTGCCACCCTTTAAAAACGAAGCAATAGTTCTCACAGATTATTATTACTATTATCATCATTATCATTACTTTACAAATTTGACCACCGCAGCCACCTTGAGTGTCATATTGATAGGGTTGCATTGAAACGATTATAGTCATCACTAATTCTCACAGAAGAAAAAAACAAGCAACGGCGAAATGGAAAAGAGAGAAAAAGGAGAATAGGGAAAAAGGAGAATAGGGAAAAAGGAGAATGAGGAAAAAGGGCAAAAGAGAGAAGAAAGGGGGGAAGGGGTAGCGGAAAGGGGGGAAGGGGTAGCGGAAAGGGGAAAAACAGGGAGAAGAGGAAAAGGAAGGAGTAAAAGTTGGAGAAAAGGGAAAAAAGAGAAAAAAATATAAATGAATAAATAGAGAAAAGATAACAAAATGAAGCAGACCTCATTCAAGTGAGTTTTTTATACTGAAAAGGTAGTTTCTATTCTTGAAAAATATGGTCGTTCCACAATAAAAAATTGCTCAGCAATCGAAAGAGATGTACAGTTTCAAAACACCTACGAACTACACACAGGGAATCCCTGTACATCAAGGAATAAGTGGTATCTCGTACATATATAAATCATTCATAACATCAACTTGCTAAAAAACACAACATTCGTCGATAAAGAGAAATACTTCCAATTAAGCGATAAAACTTAATCCCCATCAGTAACTTCAAATTCATCTAAAAGAAGCAAGCTACGTTTATTTCTATTGTATTTCATGAGTTAGTTTAATACTCCCTAGCCACATCTAAGGCGAGCTGAAGAGAGCGAAAGGAAGGGACAATTTAGTGTGGACTTAAAAACAAGGAATCGATGGGTTTATTCGGAGATTCAAAAGGTTTGTTCCCACCAGAAATAACACATTATGAAATAAGAGGTTAATTAATAGTAAGTGAAAAAGCATGAAAAAGAAAATACGTAAAACGAACAAGACAGAAGTCCCGAAGGTCTAGCCATAGCTGAAGTAACCTAACAGTGCTCCTTGGAACGCTACTCTCTGTAGCATAGAATAAACACATCTCACAACTTGACCCTATTACATATGGCCTGTCCTGTACCCCTCTGTGACCTTACCGTACTGACACTTGGGTCACTATAGGGTGGGGCATGAGGCCTTACCGTATTGGTACTTGGGTCACTATAGGGAGGGGCATGAGGCCTTACCGTATTGACACTTGGGTCACTATAGGGTGGGGCATGAGGCCTTACTGTATCTACACTTGGGTCACTATAGGGTGGGGCATGAGGCCTTACCGTATTGGTAGTTGGGTCACTAAAGGGTGGAGCATGAGGCCTTACCTCATCGTAGTTGAGCTGCATGCCGAGAGCCAGCACCAGGTACTTGTAGTTGAGCCGCTTGCCATCTTCAGTGGTCACGCTGTTGTTGTCAGGGTCAAAAGACACACATCGCTGCTTGATCCAGTCTGCCTTCTTGGGCAGCACCTGCACTGATAAGACGAATATTAGAGCAGCGTACATTTAGTAGTGACTTTTAATAGGTAGGGGAAAATGTAACTGTCTAGTGAGCATATGTGTGGCAATTGAGCATATACAGCATCTCACAAAAAAAGGTTCCCATGCTGCTGTGCAAAATCGGTGTTTATTAATAATTCCAAAACTAAGTGAAAATAATGTTAGTTATAAACATTGACAATAAATTAAACTGAAGATATTCAATGAACACTTGAACTGGGAGATACTTTTCTGACACCCTATATAATGACAAGGGAAAAATACCACCACATAATATGTAANTTCGGTGGCCTGATAAATTAATTTTCAAATTTATCCATCTTAAGATAACACTGAACTACAAGTAAAATACCCACAACAGCAAAATCCCCCACGAATAATGACTATTTTCCTTTGTGTCACAATAATAAGAGGAGTTGGGAAATAACTCTTACTTGCCAGGAACAAAAATGGTTTTACATGTTGCAGGTAGTCCACAAATGTGGCAAGGCACACCAGACTCCTGATGGACTCGCTACCTAACATTCACCACTCATGAATTTGGACACTCCCTGCTGTGCACAAGTGACCTCCATATCACACCACTCATGAAATTGGACACTCCCTGCTGTGCACAAGTGACCTCCATATCACACCACTCATTAATTTGGACACTCCCTGCTGTGCACAAGTGACCTCCATATCACACACCTTGCTCATGAGCTTGCAGGAGTTGGGCAGGGTTTTCATTCCACCACCGATCAAGGTGAACATTGGTTGGTAGTAGTGCATCTGGAATGAGAAGAGTAGAATAAGAGCAAATCTACCATCTTTGAAAGAACACTTTTCAGAAGCTGGATAATTTTAGGTGTGTTCAATTCTTAATGTATAACATGCCTTTAAATAAAATTCATACTATTTTATGGAATTCATACCACCAGGATGTCATAATCCTAAATTAAATTTTATATATTATGGTCCTAAATGAAAAAATGATATCACAGCATTTTAATAAATTTGCAATGTTTCTAGGTAGGCAAACATGTTTGAGCAACTTGACACATTTTATGATCAGCGAGTAACTGGATGCACGCTAATTAGCAGGCAATATTCATTTCAAATATCATTGCTTTCTTAGCACAGCCAAACATAAATTCTGAATATATTTTCCTTAGATTAGCCTCTGTAATACTGCACATAAGTAAAGTTTAAGAATTCAAAGTTATGCAGGTGATTCAACTTTTACAAAAAGCATAGCAATAACATTTGAAAAATATTTGAAGGAACATGAAATTTAGATTTAATTTGAGCTACTTTTATTCGCAGTTTTTAATGATGCTACATCAAGAATGAGGCTCATAGATTCACTGGACACAATTTACAAGAAGAAATGCAACTAATAAGCTCATATCAGTAGGTTGAACACCAGATGCCACAAGGTTCAATAATCCTTTCAGTTAAGGTGAATCAGAAATGAACAGCCATGTGCAGTGCCTAGATACCATTTCCTAGGAAAACTGCACACAAAAGATTTACATTAGCCACTTCAACACTTACAATTGAATTAAAACAAGTGACCAGACTCTGCGATTTATTAGACACGGATAAATAAATCATAGGACACAACTTTGAAAACTGCTCACAAAACTCACATCGGCAGGTTCAATGACTGCCACTTTGCCAGCTCCAAGCTTGGACGAGAACTTGGCAGCTGTAGCACAGCCCCCAGCACCTCCCCCCACCACCACCAGCTCATAGCTGCACACACGAGCAATTTTCAAACAAAAAGTTCATAATGGAAATTAACATTTGAACTTTCAATTACAAATGCATATCCACTTACAAATGTCTTACCATGAGGATAATATTTTTTTTTAAATTCACTTTCACTTACAAATTATATTTGACTCATGATTAAGAATTGCTTCCAATTTAAAAACAGATTTTTTATTCATAAGGTAAGTTTTTTTGTAAATCAAGGGGTGTTCATAAGTTGACGTACTGCTATAATGGTCAAATAATGGCATAAGGATACCCATAACTTATCCTAACTTTTTAATGCAGGATAAAAACAGAAAACTGATGGTACAGTTCCTGTCATAAATGCAGAGAACTGTTGATCAGGGTGTACATAATTCAAACCTAATACTTTTTTTTTTGTTGAATAAATTTTGCCTGCAACTAAGCATTAGTTTGATTTGGCTAAAATTAGAACTAAACACCAGCACCAAGATTGAAAACAAACTATCTGAGTTGATGTGAACTGAATTGCTTCCACTTAATTCTGTTCTAGAAGATGTTTCAGGAGTAGAACAAATGCCAAGTTCTGGTTGACGTGTCTCTAAAGTGGCGCTCGGCGGACCGTCGTCTTTCAAGCCAAGCGCAGTCTCTGTTGTTGAGACTTTATTGCTGGGTTTCCTCTACAAAGCTCCACCAACAGTCATGGTCCATGGGGGTTCAAGCCATGAATAAGGATGTCAGTGGGTCTATTTTGAATCTGCCTTATCCTTTAGTTGCTACAGGATCAACTAGAATATTTTTTCAAGATTATATTTTGACTGTTGATGAAGATTCTTCAAGTAGGATACAAGTCTCAACTATAAAAACAATTTATTGATCATGATGTAAACTATCTACATGAAACCCCATGATGAGGAAGGCTAGGACAGCTTGCTTGTAGGATCAGTGTCACACTACATAGGACAGTGTCTGCACACACCCGCTTGGGTTTGAGGAACAGCTATCTTGGCACAATTCCTACTTGGTAAGTTAGGTAGCCAACTCAGTGCAGTGATTCTCTTTCCATCTCAGCACTAAAAGTTATTAACAATAACTGCCAAATGAGTTGCACATTGATGAAATTCAGTCTAAGTTTTGGTATGACATGGCAAATCAAAGCATAGATGAAAGTTTTTATTTAATTGATGCTTGTGAGGACTATACTTTTTTAATCATAAAATTAATTATTGCAAACAAATTTTTGGATTTATCAGAGCTAGCATGAAAATTTTGGAAGCAAAGGAGAAGTGGCAGGATGAATACACTGGCTTGCTTTAGACTCATGGTGCCATCACCACAGCAACAGGGAACAATATTTTCAAGTCTGTAATGGGGATCCAAGGACATTGACATTTATAATGTCCTAATTTCGGCACTGGATAATAAAATTATATGAAGAATTATTTGCATCTTGGTCTTGGCAATTACACAGTTTTATATTCTAAATTCTTTGTTCATAGCAAAAAATTCTTACAAAACTGAGCCCATAAATTTATATGAATTACATTTAGTAGCTAATTGCAGAACTTTATCTCAAACCAACACATCATAAACAAATTATGTAAATGAAAAATATAAAACCATTATAATGAAATTGTTAACACACAATCAAAAATTTGATTAATTCAGACAACACTTTGCATTTTTCATATAATTTTTAACATTCCTAAATAGATATTTATAGAGGTTAATTATGCTGATAAAAGTTACACTAGATTTGATTAGGTAAGACTACATTACATTACATTAAGTTAAATTTGTGTGAGATAATCTATCTAAATAATACTAAAACTCTGTCTTGTTTGTTTGTAGTCGTGCAGAGAAGAGAAAACATACACTTATGTCATGTAAAAGAAAAGAATTTAAGTCGGGAAAGTTAGTAAAGTGGATACGGGAATGAGAAAGAGAGCAGAATTGTTTGTCTGTCGGCTCTGAGATATTCAAAATTTATGCTCTTTGTTTAATCCTGTATTGTGGATACCGACTTAGCTGCATAGGATATATATTTCTGGAAATGGTTTGATTTTGATCAATTTTATTCGACCCAATGGGTCATGGGTTGTCTAGTTTGTACATAAAGATAGTGGCACCATCATAGCAGATAATAGTAACTATAAAATTACCAGGATCTTAAAGTGTAAAAATTTCAGCCACATTTCACATTCAGATTTGCTACAAATGATAAAATTACATTGAAAAAGTATAGACAATACATTTTCGAGATAATTTCCAGATCAGTTCCTCAAAACCAAAAATTCTTGCCATGCTTTATCCTTTTATGCATTCCAAGCAAAAGTCATTAAAAAAGGTCAATTCGGTTAATCAAGCTTAAGCTAGGTTAGATCAATTTGGGGTAAATAAAGATAGGTTAAGAGGGGTCGTTTTGTATATAAATATAGTATTCGCTACAAAATCAATCTTTCAAAATATATTTTGAGTCAGGTTCCAAGTTCATACTCGCAATAAACGGGTAGTAGTACACTAGAAATGCCATATGCAATACGTTCCTATGATTGGGTACAAATGTAACAACTGATCATATATTTCATCGCTGCTCGCTGTAACATTTAATAAATGAACTTCACTCGCACTTGGTTGCGTCACGGTAACCTTAATCGTGACCTTCTCTCTTCAAATGTACACAGCTCGCTTACCTGTTCTGTGAATTTGATTGTCTGCCGCTAGTAGAAAAAGAAGAGGCTTGAAACGATGCTGCAAACACTTTGCAACTATCACGTACAGGTCTAAATCTTGAAATACAAATCATTTTGAGCTTCAGCTGTAGAAATTTAGAGAAAAAATTTATCACACCATCTACACGCACGATTCAGCTGATACCTCCCAGCGGAATGCGGATCGTACACTGCAGTGACTGCATTGCATGACAGGGCTCCCGGTCAGAAATTTCAGATAAGCCCAGATCGAACATGAAAAAAAACTATTTGCGAACAAAAACCCAGAAATGTTTTTTGATCACAAAATAATATAGTTTTTCTCACATGATTTGAAATTATGATCGTAATTTTGATTTTTTTAACCCTCTTCCCAATTATCTTCTGTAGCGGAAACGTCAGTACTAAGAACACTTCTCTGTTGTATAAGACGTTTTACATTTCGCTGGTTACAAACTCCGTTCATCACTTCTCCCACCAACTCAGGTTAGGCTTCCACCCGTGACAGTTTTGAGCACT
>VOMN01010788.1:0-17910 GCA_014899125.1 Orchestia grillus
GCGACGTCCCATTCTTCCGCGCCTCGCTCTCCCTCTTACGGCCTACGGGCTATTCGAACCCTCAACAACCATTTTTGTCTTTTCAAGACGTCTTGCTTTCTTAATCATTGTGGAGCAACTAAGAAGCAAGCTTACACCATATCAGCCCTAAATGAAGACTGATGCCTCCCTTGTACTTGCATATATCCTAAACTTCGGTCAAAGATTGAAAAACCTATTGATGAACGTAATAAATAACTCGAGCTCCAAAACAATAGGTGACTAATTTCTTGTCCGTGGAGCTTATATTTTATTCCAACAATAGACATTAATTTTTTTCAACCTTCAAGTGATTAGAAAATAGTTTGCTTCTACGAAATACTTATCCTTATCGAGAGAATTCCTTCCTTCACTATAAGGTCACCTTTGACCGCTTTCATGAACGAAAAATGTAATTCTTGTACACCAGAAAAGCTTAAGAGGCAGTCTTCAAAGAGGATCACGAATGGATTCAAAAAGCAAAGTGACAAAACGAATGTTCTGATCCTAGATGAAGGCGACTATTTTGTCACTGTTTCACATTAGTGAAAACCACTTAATTTTTAGAATTCCGCCACCTGTGAGCAGAATAGGTGTTGGAAATATAAGAATAGGCATTGAGGTTCAATGAAGCAAAATTACCTTAGATCTTTTGTTATCTTCGTAATCAGTTTGATGTTCACGCAGCAACCCAACCAAAATAAGGGGCTCCTTTGTATGCAACTTCAACTCTCCATAAGACGCTCCTAGAATACTGGAAAATTTTACATATTTGGCAATAATAATATTTTCTAACATTGTATACATGAACAATTTCAGTGGGCATGAAACCTCAGTTTGAAAACTTTTACATTTTAACAGTTCTCAACATTGCACTGCATAAACGAGCACGCAGCGAGTATTTCCGATGCTATTAGAAGGCTAATACAAAACCTTCATTTCCAATGGGAGCCTGGACGCCCGCTAGGTGCGCTCATTGGGCGTGTCGTGGCGCCACACGCGCATATTTAAATGCTCTTAAAGTACGTTTTTTGACGCCTGTATCGAAGTATTACGGTAATATTACGGTAAAATTTATCGGTGAAGGTTATTAGAGAGAATCCACGAGCAGCCCTTTTAGGAGCGATCTTCACGAGCATTTCACAATGGGAGAGCGTTGATGAAATTCTTGACGTCTTTCATACGCTCGTACACGAGGCGTGAAGCGAAGTGCGAAGACTTTCAATAACTGGCGGCACCGTCCCGCATCCTTCATAATTGTGCCATGCTATGTGAAAACTTTTACCACCGTACACTTACATAGCATCTCGTATTGAGAAACATTCGTTATCCTTACTTGAACGCCTCATGTACAATGAACGAGGGTAAAAATAAATCTTGACACCAGTAAATATGATGAGTACAAACTACGATTGTATTATCATACACACCTGTGCAGAGCTCTGAGGCGCGTGACACATGGAACCAATGAAGAAAAAGTGTCAGGCGAGTCGGTTTGAGAAGCGCGACAACGCTCACGGGAGCGGCCTAGGTAATGCAATGGACAAGGCGGAGAGTGTCCTTAATGCAGTCATTCGTATGCGCTCGTTGTATAGAGCAATTTCATTTTCCATTACGTCGGGCTCACCATTAAATATTTCCGGCTTGTTTTAGCGTTTCTGTCGCCAGAATCGCAAAATTCCGTGCGAGTGGGAATTTCCAGCAGCTTTTGCCGGAGTTAGGAATAAGCGTTGCGATTCAACCTTTAAATCCTGAGCCTTAATAATATGGCCATAATTCTTTGGAACGTGGACTGTATTTTCCTGGCCGACTTTGGAACGTATTTGCGGCTTGAGGAGAGGAAAAAGTCGGAGTAAGGGCCGCGTGTGAGCGGTGCAGCGGCGCCGGACGTGGGAGCCCCCAACTTTTGGTGGCCAAACCTTCTGCAACTTTGAAACTTTCTAAAATTGCTTGCATCAAAATGCGCTTCATGAATTCATCACATTCGAGGGAAAAAATGCGGCGCCATACCTAATTTTGTCAGTCTTGCGTCGGACGCACTTTTCAAGTACGATTGGATAATGGGCGTTAAATTTCTGCATGGTGGAAAATTTTTTCCAGCTTTTCGATGCACGCTAATTTTTTTAAAAGCAGTGAAATGAAAGTGTGGGCATCACATTAATTATATTTTTCTCATTACTGCATTCGATTTCGTTTATTTTAGGGGCTCATTCTGCTGCTCACAATTTCACAGGTGCAGCCCCTGAAAATACTCACTTGATATATTTTTACAATCTTAAAAAGAATGATATTTCTAAGTTGAATGCTAAGAGCTACTTCTGTCATCAAATTCGCGTACTTTTTTACTCGTATTGAAATTCAGGACTTATTACAGTAAATTTTTGCATAAACTCCTCCGCTTTCACAGTTCAGTTAAAAAATTTTTTGGTATTGGCTTTAGACACGATATTGAAGTACATTACATCAAGAGATGAAAGGATAGGTACTTTAATGACAAGTATGACAAAACACTATTAAAAAATATATGTATTTACACAAGATTAGCGAGTAGAGGTACGATGTTTCAGCATCGATCCTGCTCACCCACTGCAGTTAATCCCAGTTATATATATATAGAAATTGCGCACAGTTATTTTAGTTCAAGAAAATCTTATATCGTTATCAAAACTCATGATTCGCTCCAGAAGGTCAAATTACCACCCCTCTGGAGATGAAATACTGAAGAGATGCTTAAAATTTTAAAGCCCTTCTCATAATTCGCCCAAATATAGAGTTTCAATCAACTATCAGGTGTCATTGGATGAGCAATTGCCCCAACTTACCCACACAACTTCTCAGATATGTGTGTGTACGTGTTTATGTGTGTACATGTGTGTGTGCATGAGTGTATGTGTGTATATGTGCGTGTGCTTGTATCTTTGAATGTATGAAACTTTGTATAATGATTCTAGCATGCATCGCATGTTTCTCTGTTTTCAAGTTTGATGCACACATATGAGGTGGATTTTATTTCATCAACACTAACGAATGAATCACTAAGTTCTATGTGACCGCCACAAAAGATGCTTCCTGTGGTTGTTCGGCTTGAAATTTTTATTATCAGTGCATATCAGCAAGCATCAGTGCATATCGAGGCTCAGTTCAGCCTCGCTCAGTAATGCTAAATTACGAAGAAATTTCGATTCGAGTTAAATTTTTTCACGAATAATTGCTTGTTCATAAACATTCTGTGGAAAAGTATGGAGTCCAAGTTTTTTCATGGGACTAAACAATTTACAACACTGTAACAATTTGTTTCATGTCAATGTCCTTTGGCAAATTAGTGATAATTTACTATGTTTTATATTATTTGTTCATACCTTCTGACCGACATGAAATTTGGGTAAGATGAAACTAGCTGATGCTAAAAAAATTCGTGTTATTTTATGATGTCAATTGCAAAGTGAGTCTTTTTTTTAAAGAGTTTAACGAAGGGTCACTAAGAACTGATTTTAATACTAAAATAGCCTAGCCTCATTCACACAGTAAGACAGCATTATACACAACAACGACGCCTTTTTCGTTCCGAATATTCAGCTTTGGAGACCGCGTTCCTTTGGACAAAACGAGTGCAGACGACTCAGCGAAGCCGCACAAATCTGAAGCTCCTCCCGACGTCTCGATGACATGAAACTTCAGAAGCGCCTTGCCTTCACTGATCTAAATTGACATGCAGACAACGCTCAAATTTCGAACACTGACTTCTGGTGGGGAAATATTTTGTCTGCAGAGTTGAGGTCACCTCAGTGGTTGCTACAGTTGGATTTTTATTTTGATAATTCGATTGGATCACCGGAGGTAGAATAGAAGGCCAGAAGGAAGAGAGTGTATCCCTCGGCAGAATGACGTGGCTTAAAGCAATAATTCTCGTAGAAAATGGCGAGTCTCCTGTAGCAGGTATGATGAATTTGAGCGCCTTACGTGATTTGAAGTAATACTATAATTCTGAAGGAGGGAAGCGCGTCCTCTACATCAGATTTGGTGCTGTGCGTGAGATGTAGGATCTGTAATAGCGAATGAACTGCAGGCCTTACTGCCGCGGGGGAAAGTTTATGGGCGTACTGCGGGACCTGGATCGAGCGCTCTGTGGGCAGGAGGTAAGCCTTGTTCTGTGAGCTGCCACGGGAACAACTTTACAGCAAACATCAGGATGGTTGCCCTTCGAGATCTACAAAAAATTGTTCCAATTAAAGTCAACTTGAGCTTTGTTTCCAGGGTTCCAAGTTCAAATAAATAAAATTAACCTCTCACGTAACATGTACGTATATTCCACTTTGGCTACGGATAAATAAACGTGGATGTAGAGTAGAGTATACGGAAGGAACGCAGCACCTTCGCATGCAATTTCTCTTGATTTATTTGGGCATTGCAGTTTTAGTGAGAGATCACTTGCAATTGTACGAAAATTTGGGGATTGTTATTAGTGGGATTGCAATTACTTATCCGATTATGAAAGTGAAGAAAGACTCAAAGACTAAGCTAAGAATTGTTATGATAATTTCAAGGGAAAAATCATGGCCGAACGCTATTCGTTATCATTCACTACAAAAAAAATTTACGGAAGCTGTTGAGAACAAACGTTTGACCTGATCACACTGATATAGATACATTCGAAACATTTATTGTCATTAGACGATCTCATCTGCGACAGATTTGTTGCTCTACCCAATCGAGTGACAGATCTGGAGATGAAGGAGGCGTTGGCATTTCAGATGACGATATGCTTACAATTCATCGTCTCTTCATTTACACTACTTGTAAGCTAACCTGTTTTTGAAATATCTAAGTTTTTGACACCCACCATTTTGTCCTAATATTCACCAGCTAAAACACCAGGTAAAGTATGTCAGTATAATAATTAAACTTCATAGAAAAATCAGTTGTGTAGCATCGTGTGGTAACCCCAAATAAAGCATGAATCATTATTTATTTTTCGTGAGTAACCCTGAGACTTCGCCATCTTTCCCTACTATGTACTGTGCCGGTGCCAGTGTTCTAGATCCCACTAGCTTTTGTACTCATTGTTCTCGTTGTAATAGTTCGGGTGTCAATGAACGCGAAAATTATCTTCAAAATAACTTAGATGCTATCGGAAGCAATGCTTGTGCTTAGAATAGATGACACTTCTTCTACGTACAACTGGAACGACGTTTTTAAAAGAAAGTAGAATCTCCATCGCTCAAGGGATGAGTTTACCGGAAACTTTAAAGGCAAAGAAATGTCGCACCTCGTTTTCCAGCATTGAGTCTGAAAAACTTTTTAATGAGAACCAGGTGATCTAATTGGCCTGAAGTTTTTCGAGTATAAACTTACTGAAAACCCGTCTCGAAAATTTTAGGAAAACCGGCTTTACACAGCAGGTTTATGCTCGAGGTGTTTTTTCTTAACAGTTTAATAATTGCGTTAGCAAAGGTACGCTCCAGTGTGTTCCAAAGCATGAATTTGAAACTTTTCAGAAGCATGCAACTTTCACAGCTAGCATCGGAATTCGAACCTTCCATACACTTATGCCGATCATAGAACGGCTAAATTTCATCATCATGAATGGATTAATTCCATAAACACTGATGTATATACTCGAATTAAAATATCAGAGTATAGGATTCAAAGTTCATCATGAAGAGAATTAATTGATTCGTTGAAATGGTTGATAAATTTATTCATTCATAAAAACGATTAATTAAATCATCACGAACGGATGAATTCAATGAACAGCGATGCAAGTTCACGTTTCAACACGTCTGACTGTTGAATTGCTAGATGGCAAGTTGATGTTTTCACATGCGAAGAATATTTGAATAGTTCAAAATTCGGGCTTTAGTTCTACTATAATAGTTCAACGCGATATGATTTATATTTAAAAATCAAAATTCCTGTCGCACGAGCATCGTGATATGGCTGTTGGTTCTCTTCTCGTCCATGATGCGATGCCAGGATAAATTTCCAGGTCACCCACGGAGCTCATCTCTGCCGACAGGCTGTTTCGCCATCATTGTACGAGTATCGCCCTGACATTATTGCCTGTGTTTTCATTCCATAAAGTCTTTCCTAATTCCACCAGTTTTCATTATAGTTGCTTTAAAGATGTCCTCACACGGGAAATTCTCCATTTTCAATTCTTTGCCCAATTTCTTAAACGTGTATTTGTCCGTAGATTTCAAAAGTATTGTTACTAGTAACTTCCGACAAGGTTTCATGCATAGACATTTTCGGTTCAATTAAGATATCTTTTCATCCTCTAAATAAAATTTTCGTTCATCTGTGGCTGTCCAATATCCTTCTGGAATTATTTATTATTATTAGGTACAAACGCTACTAAATTTTTCGCCTCTTCAATGATCTTGATTTCGGCAAAACCTATAATCAATATATACGAATGTTGACAAGCTGGAGGGTAGAATGAAGAATAAATTTCGTTTGGCCTTTCTTCCTTAAAGTGGTTTAAATATGAATACGGTATCGGATTGATTGATGAATGTGAAGGAAATAAAAAAGAAGAGATCAAGAATATTTCAACTGGAAAGAAGAGATTTTTTATACTGAGGAAATAAACAATACATTTTTAACATTATCATATGTGCAATACCCATGTCATAAAATCGACACTCAAATGTGGGTCGTAAATATATTATGACGTTTTTATCCGAATCATATGACAGTACGCGATATACTGAAAGTATGCCCACCGTTATAAATTTAGTTTAAGTCTATGGTATTTCATAAGAAAATTTTGCTTACTCTGGCTACCCATTAATTGCATACGTGAACTGAGTAACAATTGAAAATAAAATAGAACTAATGAATATTTTAGAATACTCGAACCAAGTGCTACCTAATAAAACATAATTTGTCATTACAGATTTTTCAGGCCAATATAGCTTCAGTTACACCTGTACAGAAGCCATCAATGTCTCTCTGAGCTAATTTATAAATTTCTAGTCCATGGATGCAACGTTACTTCATCGTGGAAAGTCCCACAAAGCATTTATTTTGCACGGGATCAAAAAGTTATGCACACTCTAGCACTTCACTTGCTGCTGCAGCACTGAGCTAACAAATGAGGTTGACACACCATGGTGTGCCAAAGTTTCTTTGAGTGATAATGAATATCATTTAAAATATCCATTTAATTGTAATTCACAATAAAATACATTTCCTAACCAAATTTTATTTTGATCAAACCGAGGAATTAGCTGAAAATATTCACCATTTCTTTTGTTATTTTAGGTCAATACATTACAATCGCTCAGCATCTAATTATTGATTTCATAAATTAATACTCCGTCGCTTGAAACATCGACCGAAAGGTCAGAAAATCATGACAATTTTTTCTAAGAGGTCGATGTGACGTGTTTTGGATCTGGCAGAGTTCTCATCGGACATTGATGATAGTGGGTCTCAGACAAAAAAAAATCCTATAATTAGATAGCCTTCGAGGCGCGATAGGAATATAGCAGACATGTGAGGATGTTAAGGAAGTGTTGCTTGCTACCTCCATTCTCCCTTCATTCAAGTGTGCCTCGTTTAAAGTCTCGAGGTCCTCTTCCGAAGTATTGATTTCATGTCGCATGGAAAAAATAGGAAAAAAAGATGCACGTGCTTGGAAAAAATTTCATGTACATTCTTCTCGTCTATGTTTAGTGTCCTTCGAACAAAACTAAAGTCATAAAGTCCCTTTACGCAAAAGCAGAAGCATTTTGATTTGGCGCGAAAAAAGTTATACTCAACTCCGAGACTGAAAGTATGCCTGTCTCACTCAATTTCGTGATTTCTTACCACCGATCTTTCACGCGATAGAACGCTCACTTAATTATTAAGCGAAAATATTGATTTCGGTTAAATTGGACTGGGGCAAGCGTGTCTCTAAGTGTCTCATGTGATCAGTGAAAAATTCAAGCATCAAATTGAAGCTAAATTATGCAACTCGAAAATCACAGCAGCATTTGTATAAAAAATTGAAAAAAAGAGCAATGAAACACTGAAAATATCAACCGAAATGAAACTTTCATGATTGAAGTGAGACCATAATTGCAAGCAAACTTTATTCAGAAGTTTGTGCCTACACGGCAGCAGTGTTTTCCTCTGCTCTTGCTAGCTATCAATTCAAAAAATTTGTGACATGGTCAATGTAAAAGCAGCTCCAGTTAGGCCCAATCGTCCTTCGTTATACAGGCAAAGAATCCTATTTTGAAGAGTCAACCTGTCTGTGCCTTATGAAGGAACGTTCTCGATGCCCTTCTCGTGCACATCATTATTCAATCAGAGTAGAATTATTTTGTAATTGCTACTAGCGTTCTTATTTTCAAAATCATCTTATGGTAACCGTGCCAGTACCAATATTCAGTGAGTGTAAGAAAAGTTGGTAACGATATTGAAAATTTTTACTGAAGCTCATAGATTAGTTTTTTTTTATATTCTGTGGCCCTTATGTCCTGTTACTAGACAACCAAAATTTGGGAACAGGAGGTAATGGTTTAATTTTATTAGGTGCAACAGAAGTTAATTATCTTTTTTTGAACGGGCAGGGAGAACAAAAGGTAACTGTTGAATCTTAAAACGGGTAGGTGAAACGAAGGGTAATGATCAGATATTATAACGCGTAAGTGTGTCAAGAAGCGTTGTTTTAATTGTATATCGAACATTTCTAACAGAAGGTAAAAATGAAATTTCAAATTGCATTGATGTAGTGGCATATATCAGTTAATTTGAAATAGAGATGGTACAACTACTAGTATAGGTTACATTGTTTTCAAAACATTTCGAAATAGAAACGTAGAAAAGAAATTGAGGTTCGATTTTATCATGCGTTGGCGTAGGAGTAAGTTTCGACAAACTTGAAGGACTACGTTATACGATGGGTCACTTTGGTTTTTATGACTATTTTGGAGACGAAATTTGCTTTACGTGACTTATTTTTTACAGCTTATGCAGATTCATCAGACAAGAAAACACCACGCATTTTAAAAAGAACACAATACTGTCTCTTTTGAATCAATTTGTAATCATGGCTCATGTTCTGATTTCTTGAATTTTTTCAGTCGATTTTTACGTCACCGTGCAGTAGTGACATTAGTGGTCTATGCCATCTTGTACATATTGAACCTCTCCAATTTCCGTAATTTATAGACGTACACGCCCATATCGGTTTAAATGGTCTTTTCTTTTGTCGCCGATTGCATTGAGCTAAAAGATGAAGAAAAATTGTAAGGAAGAACTGAAATAGTTTTTTTCTCTCTATAGACATTTTTCAACCATTATTCACGAATGAAGCGAAGTGAAATAACTTGGTGTCTCCCTTCAAAAGAAAAAACGTCACATAGTTGTAAATTCAAATGCTATTAACGGTAAACTCAAAATGAATCACGGGTGGAATGACATATTCTAATCCAACTTATTCACGTAACAGTGTATTCCCAATACGTTTGAATGACCACAGTGGATACGAATTCATTCTATAGGCAGAATTAAGAGTGAATAATGAATGATTCATTCTTCGCCATGGCTGGGATGCAGAAATAGCCGTGGCCTGGGGCCGCGGACACATCTCTGTGCCAGGGCGTCTGTGTAAACACGTGCGGCGCGGCGCGTGGCTTTGTATGTGGCGCGTGCCTTTGTATGTGGTGTGTGCCTTTGTATGTGGTGCGTGGCTTTGTATGTGGTGTGTGGCTTTGTATGTGGTTTGTGGCTTTGTATGTGGCGCGTGCCTTTGTATGTGGCGCGTGGCTTTGTATGTGGTGTGTGGCTTTGTATGTGGTGTGTGGCTTTGTATGTGGCTTGTGGCTTTGTATGTGGCTTGTGGCTTTGTATGTGGCGCGTGCCTTTGTATGTGGTGTGTGGCTTTGTATGTGACTTGTGACTTTGTATTTGGCTTGTGGCTTTGTGTGTGGCTTGTGGCTTTGTGTATGGCGCGTGACGCGTGGCTTTGCATGTGGCACCACACACTCTCTATGCACAGCTCGCCACATCAATTCAAAGTTTCACCTTCAGAATCCGCCACCGTGAAAGGGTCTGTGCCGGTCTCGTCGCTGTAACTCAATCTAACTTTTTCGCTTGGGTATCTATAATTATCTATGATTTCAGTCACCGAACCCCAGACATCGCCGCAGGATTGTCGATCATTGAAGTGGCAGAGGAAGGACAGACGGTGGGAAACAATCACCTGCAATGCGAGTTTCAGTTTGCATGCAAAGCTTCACCTTGAACTGCGGGCTCTAAAACTGCGGCGATTGGCGGTAGTGAATAAATTTGTTCATGCAGAAATTGCTTGGATATTGTGCGTGTTCCGCTGCCGAGCTCCGATAACTTCATTTGTGCGCCCATGAAAAACAGTCGACGGCTCTCCAATGCGACTGCAGTTGGTCAAACGCCAGCGGCGCATTTGGCTTTTACTTCGTTGCTTTCAAGTGGGATGGAGAGCGTTCGATGCATTTATTTATTCATGTATTTGTTTTATAGAGCATATGAGTGTAGCATAGGACTCCAATAGCATATGCCGTTTGAAAATGGGAAACTTTTTCCGCTCATTCCAGCGTAAAATTGTCCATCGGAATCATTTTTTGAAAACTACGAAGAATTGTATCAGATCAAACAGTGAATGAGTAATAACAAAGGAATAAATTCTAAAATAAAAAGAAGTCCGGGGTTTCCCATTTCAGTTTCCACTCGTGTACTTGTTGTGGCTATAATCGGAGTGACATATGATAGTTTGATCATCCCCTTCTTAAAATGAGAGTTTTGTACACTGGGTGCAATAAATATCTGGTACAGGGTCAAAAGTCCCATCCAAATATCTGATACAGAGTCAAAAGTCCCCTCCAAATATGTGATACATGGTCAAAAGTCCCGTCCAAATATCTTATACATGGTCGTAAGTCTCGTCCAAATATCTGATACATGGTCAAAAGTCCCGTCCAAATATCTGATACGTGGTCAATTGTCCCGTCCAGATATCTGATACAGGGTCAAAAGTCCCGTCCAAACATCTGAATCAGGCTCAAAAGTCTCGTCCAAAACCCTCAATCTCCGTCCCGTCAGACCATAGTATAGCGACCCAAAATCTTGCAGGTTTCTTCAAGTGTACCCTGGCAAAACTCAGACTGTTTCTGACATGGACTGGTTCCAACAAAGGTATTTTCTCGGTGTGCGAGAACGGTAGCCCTCGTTCCTGCGAAATTTTCGAATTGTATTCTTGCATGCGTTTGTTCCAGCCGCTTTCAAATCATTCTGAAGTTCATATCGAGTCATTCGAGGATTTTCATTACTTTACGGACCAGCAGCACGGTTTGAAATTTTAGATAAACGCCTTAACTGTGGTTGACTTGCAGTGGACTTATGTGACATAAGCTAGCGAATCAAATCACCAAAGCTTGAGGTTGGTATTTTTAGCTTAAATGAAATTTTTATATAGCCCAAACCACTGTAATTCATCTGAACAATTACCTCTCTGGTTCTTTTTGGCAATCCTATAGTTTTCGCCTCGTTTTAATTTGAGTGGCGAACGATGACTTCCTTCTCCTGCAGCTTGTAGACATCGACTGAGGTCCGCTGTAGTACGTGGACGAAGTAAATTATTTTCTCTTGACAGTTTCACCACGTTCCTGCCATGTAAACCAATTTGGAATGTTCGACGACTATTTACTACCTCTTATAACACTTATTTTGATGTGTTGGATACTTTCTGAGGTAATAATCTAAAAGTTTTGTCGACATTATAGCAGTGCTTTTCTCTTCGTGTATTCGTATCCTGATTTGATATTTAATAAGCAAGAATATAGACTGGTCAAATGCTCTATTTCGATTGCTTTTATTTTGTTTAACCATAGTAACGCAACTTTTGAATATGTATCGAATATTTATCACACCCATTGTACCATAGGTCATATTCAAGACACAACGGAAACAGTAATATAAACTGCAGGTCACATTCGGGATCTAACATAGACAATAATGGGAACTGCAGGTCACATTCAGGAAAAAACGGAGGCAATAATGTGAAGTGCAAGTCACATTCAGGTAATAATGAGAACTGTCGGCCACATCCAGGTAATAATGTGAACTGTCGGTGACATTCAGGTAAAAATGGGACTTGGGAAAGCCGTCATAATGAAACCAGGCCTCAGGTTCCTGTGAAATTCAAGCCATTGTTTAATAAAAGCAATCATTGTTCAAAATACGTAAGGTCCTCGAAAATAATACGATATTATCTCAAGTACTAGGTTATGTGCCCGTGAAATCCCAGCTTCATTCATGCGAGGGCAGAGCTGCACAAATCTCATCAATTCCAGCCATATACTATGCTTTAGAACGATTCGTAGCACATTAGGAAAAATTCACATTCTTATGGAGGTAGGGTAATTAAAATTTATCTTTTGATGCTGAATTTAATCCGGCATGTGACGAGGCAATCAAATTAAAAAAACAACAAGAAAATTAAAACCTGAAGATAGATCAGTGACTTTTGATATCAACGGTTTTCAACACATTTCAAACACATTGACTCTTAAAAGGAAATTCTTGAATATTCAGATTAATATTTCAGTAACATGTTTTAGTATGAGTTTAGGGTTCGTTACCGGAACTGAGGTAATAAACATTTGCCAAAGAATACTATTCCAGCTGTCAAATTCTGAGGAGGACCAATCCTGGTCTGTGTTCGCTCCAGCGCCCCACGTGTAGGAAATATTGAAAAAATATAAGGAAAAAATGAATGGCCTTATTGTAGAGATATTTTGTAAAGAAATTGCCCAGAGAGGGCTCGATCTCTCAGTTTAAAGCCAGGCTATTCTTTTCAACAAGGCAACGATCCAAAGCACACTGCAAAGCTAACATAAACTTGGTTTAGTACGAATTGAATAGATGGTCTATAATGGTACTGTCGACCTCAGCTCTTAGCCAGATTGAAAATTTGTGAAGAGAACTGATATTAAGAATTGAAAAAGGAAGCCTCAAAACACCTTCAAGCTACACGCCTGTTAAATAAGTCTTCTTAGCAGTTTCAGGAGAGTAGAAATTTTGAACATGAGCCGCACTCCCTTTAAATACAAGTCTCACACTCAGTAAATATGAGTCCTACTCTCTTTACGCACAAGCCACACCTCCGTACAGTACAAGCCACACCTGCGTTAAGTACACTTCAGTTAGGTACAACCCCTGCGGTCGCTAAATACAAGTTGCACAAGAGCACAATACATAAAATAGAATGTTCAATTTTGAAAGTACAGAAAGTTTCCCACGCTCAACACGAGAAAAACTATTTGGCTTCCATTGTCGCGGCGTCGAGCTAACGTCGAGGAAGCTGGTCTGCATTTTTATTTAGCAGAATGTCAATGCTCTATTTTTGAACTTTCAAAAATTTTTACTCTTAGACAAATTCAAAACCGTAAAGGTGACTCTTAACTTATCCAGTTAAGCCTTACCTTACGGCGGAGAACACTCAAAGCCTGCTTTTTCATCCTGAAAAGTTAAAGAATATCGTAAAAATAGCGTCGAAGATTTTAAATTACATACTCAGATGATAGACTTCTACTAAGCGATGAGAAGTTTTTAAGATTAAATTTCAAATTAATTTTAACCTGTGTACTCGTGCTTCTTATCATTACTTGATGCTGAAAAAGTGTATTAATGTAAAAAAAATGAGAAACAAAACAGCTCTCCAAAATTTGAGGGCGAGGGTCAAATTTTTGAAGTTTTTTGAATTTTTGTCGAGGAAAATAAGTTAATGAGTATTTATAAACTGGCAGGTCAATTTTCACGCAGTTCAATACACCATTTTAAGAAGCATGAAATAAACAGTGTTTATTTACATATCTTTTGAACTACATAGAAGCATGGGAGGGTAACGGAGAATATTCCAATCACGTACCCGCACCTCTTTCCATTAGCACAATGCCTACCATTACATTACCAAATGGATTCCGGTAGAATACGGCTGCAAATCACGGCGGTATTGTGCCGTAAGCCGGCCGTCGTGGCACGCAACCCTTTAACTCCAGGGCACGGGACTTTTATTGTTCAGACCCTCGGACTACCGTGTTGGAAGATTTTTAAGAGCGGTAGCTGTGGCGGTTGGCTGCTAGTGTAGCTGGGGTGATAGAGGAGAGAACATGTCTTCATTATGAGAGTTTCTAGCTCTCACGACTTACGACTCTGGGTTCGAGGGACTGAAATTTCAGGATCGTAAAGCCGTAAACCTCGGCTCAGTATTTCTAGATTCTGGATGAAGTTCGTTTTAGACGAGTAAATGAGTCCGAAGCTGTTGAAGCAAAATCTCATACACACGTGGATTAAAATTTACAGAAGAATGATATGTATAGTAAGGGACTTAAATTTATTATAAGGTGTCACATTGACGTATATTTTAGGGTAAAATCTATTAGTCTGTGAAGGAATTTAATCATCTGTCTGAAAATCTGAGAAGATAATTCAATTTCTGATATAAACTTGAGATTAAGATAGTATTTCAGTCCTCAAAAGAATTGTACGTTGGGACAGAAGCTCTCGGGTTTGACGTTTTCTTGAGTGAAAGTTCGAGGGACTGAGGTCAGCGGTATGAAGAGAAACATACTAAAATTTTGTGCGGTGTGAGACCAAGAACCTGCAGTACGTCAGAACGTGATGATATGAATGAAAAACTCCACTTTGCGTTCAACTACCCAGTGTAACCTTTCGCTGCCCAGTCGATAATCAACCTACCGGCGGTGAAATTTATGCTTGGGCGGCTGCAATTATGAACAATTGTAGATGCCCCGGCATAGCAGTCAGACTGGGCGTACTAGCATGTCATCGACTAGTCTCAGTTGCTGCTAACAACCGATGAAAATAACAAATGAACATCTCATAATTCTCAGTTTACTACTATGCTGTACTTATTAGAGGAGGAACATTGTTTTCACCAATGGGAGATATCTTTTCTATTCGAGAGTGCATTTTGACTGGAAAAACCGTTTTTAACACTACTCCTTGATCCTCTGTTTAGCTCTAAGTGTATCACTGAGCGTACCACTGAGTGTACCAGTGAATGTACCACTAAGTATACCGCTGAATGCACTACTGAGTATACCACTCAGTGTACCACTGAATGCACTAATGAGTATACCACTGAGTGTACCACTAAGTATACCACTGAATGCACTACTGAGTTTACCACTGAGTGTACCACTGAGTGCACTAATGAGTATACCTTTGAGTGTACCACTGAGTGTACCACTACGTGTGCCACTGAGTNGAGTGTACCACTGAGTGTACCACTGAATGTACCACTGAGTGATCCCTAAGCTTTAGAGTACGTGGCACTGTTCCACTGCGTCCCACACGACCCGCCCTCATGAAGACCAGTTCCAGTGTGCGAGAGTTGTGTTCCCTGGCCGGCCCGCTTAGCGAGACGCTAGGCAATGCGGGGCATGCGTAGGGGTTGCCGGTGATTCAATTTGAGCTGCACTAAGCACTTCTGCTCTGAGAAACTCAGTTTTCTCTCCAAAAAAAGAAAAGAAACTCAAGTTCTTCTTAATTTAACATACGTTTAAGCTTACGTGTGAATTGGAGTGTATTAAAGTCATTTAAAAAGACATAACTTGAGTTTTTTCAAAAAACATTTAAATTTCATTCGTGTCCGTGAGCGACGGCACTCGAAATGAAAAACCATTCGTCGCGAATCTAAGGTCAATCGTTCACGAATCTGCTACCAAATTTGTGTTATGAAATCTCTGAAATTATTAGCCGATCCAGGCTTATTTCCCTGATTCAAGGGTACGTGTGTGCATGTTGTTAATTCTATTTACCACTTCCGGTACACTTACAGGCCTATATGAAGTTGGGTTAAGCGATTGATTCAAGCGTTAGATCTATAAAGCTGAGTGCAACTATGAAATTCAATGGATAAATATGTTAACAAAGTTAAATTTTACATCAATGTTTGTCGAATAAGCAAATATAGACATAAAGTCTATTGAGGTAAATTCAACTATATAGGTTGAGAAAGACGTACATTTTTGTACTGCATATCTCTAAAGTTAAATATTACAAATCGATGACTCCATAAAATAGTTCATCGAAGGGAGATTCATGACAAACCGATCGTAGAAAATGTAAAGGGTCCGGCTAGATTTAGAAAATTTTCAGTTTTCCTTTCAATAAAACTTAGACCCGCGGACGCCGAGGTCCTCGGCCGCCTCTCCACAGGCCGCAGCGCGGAGTGCGTCAGGAAATTAGAGGAGTCGAACTCGCTGTCTCCACCCCTCAGAATCTCAACTTTGAAAACAGTTAAAAGTTAATTAGAGTCGCCTTCGTTCCGAGAGATAAAACATTTTATAAATCTTCACGTTAGCTTAGATTCGCGAAATTGAATTCCTAATGGGTTTGAGGTCTCGAAAAAGTATAAAAGTTAACGAGAACTTTGTGAGAAGTGTCTTCACGACGTTCCTGTGTCTGAAGTGGTGCCTCTGATTCTTTTCAAATAATGGAAGCCATCTTTTAAATGGGAGATTCCTTCATTTCTTGGACAAATTGGAGAGCTTCAGAAGCCTAGAGACTCACTTCCTGACAACGCAAATGCGATGAATTTCATCAAAAGATCTGATATTTCCTGCGGAGGAATGAAGCGGAGTGCCGGGGCCCGGAAAATAACAGAATAAATCACGAAATGTGGGCAAGAGAAGGCTCCTCTCGTTGAGTGGAGAGTGCTACCAGTATCTTGAACTTGAATATTTTTAAACGCATTCGTAGCGGGATGCAATATTGGAGCGAGTGAATAATCTAAATCAGTCATGATTGCCACCACCTGTTGCCATGAAAAAGTGAAGGAAGAGGCGAGGTAGATTCATGGCATGCCTATTTTACTGTCATTTTATTTCGAGGCTCATGAAAATGGTCCCAGCTGCTCAAGACTCGTCTTGGAAAAAACAGGGAAAGAATGGGAGGAATCTTTATTATTTGAAAGCAAAGTTTCTGCCTAAGTACCTTATGCATCTTCAAGAAATAAATTAATAAATACACGTCACCTTCGTTATCCAATTTTTGTCTCATGATTACTCAAATTTACAATCACCAAAAGTTAGTTACCTGTAGTCCAATGCATAATTTTTCAGATAATGAAGCTTGAATCAAAAAGACTACGAGCAGCTTTCTCAGTCACAAAGCTACTGGGACGGCAGTCTTGTTGAGTTAGTCTAAGATTTTGAGGTAGGGCTTAATACATATGAATAATTGTAATGATATGCATTTAATATTCCTTAATATTCATAAATTGTTGGCAATGAAGCGAAAAGTGCACGCATCCTGAACATGGAAGTTGAACAATTTATTTTGAGGTTTTTATTCAAGATCTTCATTCCTTCGCACAAAGATATGTTTTAATTGTATCCACAAATGGTGATTCGTGCTTGTCAACAAATATGATTCAAGACTTGAAACGATCACTTCACTTTCAACTTAATTTCGTAAGTCGCTCGCCCATTACTTCCATTGATGATTCGCAGCTTAAATACAATGTTCCCTAGCCACGGTGGCACAACTGAATTCTTATTAATGTCTCCATCGACCAATTTCACAGTCATTTCGAAACCCTACATCCTCTTCGAATTCAACTGGATGACTTTGTAATGATCTGTTGTTGCATACTTGCACTGAACTCTTCTTTTTCAAGACATGGCAAGTATCTCTGCTATAGTAGAGGGGATGATACGGTACCATTGCTACGATGGAAAGTTCCTCCGAAGAGACTGGTGCCTTAGACCACTCGGCGGAGGCGTGGGTTCGTATCCCACCGCTGTCCGCCATTTATGTTGTGGGCTTCCTGGTTTGATGGATATTTTGTTGAATTTATTATTGAAGCACTGGTTTTCCTTCGGCATAATCGTG
>VOMN01010790.1:0-12824 GCA_014899125.1 Orchestia grillus
AAGGCTGTAATTTTACTTATTGAAAAACTGAATGTTGTATACATAAAAACCGAATGTTGTATATGTGACTGATTTCGGAGTAAACGATTTTTCTTTCTGTCTTTCTTTTCAATTGCCAACCTGCGACTCTGTCATAATGACACTCTACAAATGGCGCTCAAATGAACCGCCAAATGAAACGATTTAAAGGGAGACGTGGGCATCGACGACTGATATTGACAGACGTCGTGGATGAGTGACTCTAAAAGAATGTACGTGTCGCAAAGCTCAGCACTACACCGAGCTCCACGTGACGTACGGTAGTGCGAGTACTACATAGTACTGCAGTCCAAGGCAATGCACAGTGTTACAGTGCACGGTGATGCAAAGGCTACAGAGTTAAGTCAGTCAAAATAATGACTTACGTACGCGATTTTGTAAAGCACATCACGATGAAACTCGTTACCGTATATCGTGCCGCCTGATGTGACCACGTCCCTCACGATGTTGCTCTGTGGGGTCGTGTGCACATACCCGGAACGTTCTCAACGGCAACGCACGATACCGCTGTATTTTCGCCATGGAAATTATTTCAAAAACTTCAAAAGATAATTTTTTTCTTTCAAATGCTCAGTTATAAGCCAGTAAATTTGCCCTAAAACAATGATGTATCATATTCAGGAAACTTTCAACGCAAAAAAGTTTATAGTACATTGAAAAGAAAACCATAGAGCAATTGTGAAATAGCATAATTATTTTACTTAACATAGTAAACATGAATCATTGCGCAAATTTTGAAAAATAATGAAAAATTAACTTCAAGTCAATTACCATGGATATCGATAAATAAAAACGATCATCGAACAGCTCATAAAAACTTCGAGGAGAAATTAGCAAAACGCGCATGGATGTTTTATTGGTTGAATTAACAAAACGCACATGGATGTTTTATTGGTTGAAGTAGCAAAACGCTCATGGATGTTTCAGTGAAATTGGCAAGACGCACATACATTTTCAGTGAAATTGGCTAGGCGCGTATTAAGCTTCAGTGAAATTAGCAAGGCGCACATTGAGTTTCAGTGAAATTAGCAAGATGCTCATTAGGTTTCAGTGGAAAAAGCCAAGGCCAAGTGAATGTTTCAGTACATGCGTAACGCAACAAACTCGCTGTCCACACAGTGCCCGTACAATGTTGTGAAGTCTGAATTAAAAAGTAATAAAAAATATTCATGTAGTGTAGTTTACATGAATTTATATGAAATTGTAGTTATATAAGGCTGCCCAATAGTATTAATTGCATAGACCTGTTTGTAAGTGACGATTTCCGTAACTAGTTGGCAGTTGCAATACGATGAGTTGAAGGTCTCACAAAAGACGAATCGTCAAATACGTACAAAAGTTCAAAGAGGTATGGAATTTTGAACTTACAGTTTTGCGATAAATATAGTTTAATTTGCGTACGTGATTCATGGGAATACGTGCATCTAGTGAAGTAAAACTAGTAACTGAGCAGTCCAAAAAATTTATTTTATGGCATTTTTCAATCACACGGAATCATCGAACTCATACAATGTAACATAAAATATATACAGTATAGGCAACATTAAAAAAAATGAGTGATATAACTAAAATTTTATCGAGTGTAAACATTTATCAGCAAATGTTAAAAGAGCAAGTAAACATGAATTTGGTCAACATAACAATTGGGGGCTGCTTTGTGGTGCGCGCTAGGAGAGGGGCAGCAAGCCATGATGAATTAAAAACTGCTACCAAAAAAGAATAAGCTCAGATTTCCCTCAAACTTGCGAAGACGTGATAAAAACCTACAAAAGCCATTCAAAAAACAGTAAAAGTCAAAATACAGGACCAACTAAATATTAAATAGCTTTTGTCAAATGTACAAATATTTCTTTCTGTATACCTGTTCCTAATAATTGTTGTGAATTATATGTGCTTAATAAAAATTATATTTTGCAGTTATTACTCTATTTCAGGATTTTCACAGTTCAGTCTCGTTGAAAAATGCTACAGAACAGAAAATTTGAACTGTCTGAAAATTCGTTTAACCTCGCTATAGAAATATCAGATAGCTGAGTTTACTTAATGAATACGATTGCTTGTACCCAGCGCGTTAGTGTATTTTTTTCTGTTTGTAATTTGTATTAAATGAAAAATTAGCAATTTAAGAAAATCCAGACTCGTGTTAGGCCCATCGGAGGGTTGATACATATAATTTAAAATAGTTATAACTATCGGTGACGCCCGTATTGTTGTAATTTGGTGCACCATAAACCTCGGCACGCTACACATTCTGTAAATACTTAATACCTAAAGTATCCCACTATGTAATGCTAGCCAAGTGTTGCCTGGACCGTTGGTCCGTCCGTCCGTCTTTCTGTCACACTCTTAAGAGTTAAATAATAGAAAATTACAGGGTTAGTATTTCCAACTAAACAGCAAGACTATCAGAGAAGGTAATCCGTATCAGTAATACTGCAAATAGCAATATTTCTTGTCAGATTTACCGTAAATAATAGGGCATCTTAAAAAATTAGCGTCATTTGTCCCACCATTTTTGGCGGGGCACATCTACTAGTAAAATAGAATCGATACCATCATCTAGGTGCCAAAGTTTCAACATTTGTGTTCTTTAGTAATCATTCCCTCATTGAACGAACTTTTACTGTGTACTTCCGACCATCTCTGGAAGGTTATTTGCCGACTGATCACCAGTCAAACCAGTAAATAAGACAGCGGAAATTTAACATTTATCTTTCGATGATAGTTATACATGAGGCTGAAAATACACTCTCAGGATAATTTATTTTTACACGTAATAGGAATTTGAAAACAGAAGTTCATCATGGATTGCTACTCATTACCTTCAAAAACTTTGACAAATAAAAAACTTAAACTCTTTATTACTTAACATATGTAATCTTAAATATAAAAATGTATGTTGCACACAACTAACTAACAGCAGACGACTGCATCAGAGATGGAAGGACTAGGCATGAAAAACTCATTTAAGAACTGCAGAGTAAGTGTAGCATGTATGGATCTCAGACTTCCTTTTGGATAATGCAAAATAGTAAACTCGTACGAGTCTCACCTACAACTTGTAATCTTTATTAACGGCTTGTACTTTCACTACATTTGTTGCCCCGTACATGCGAACGCATAATGCGGGGGGGAGGCGCTGTAGGCGATGTCAGGTGCCATTGTGGTCCGTTATGAAGCCCATCACAGCGACGAGGAGCTGCAGCCGCGTTAAAGCTGCGCCACGGCAACGCGTGTTTTGAAACGCGAGCTTCACCGACTCATTTATTACTTATTTTAAGTTGTGCAGTCGCAAGCTTCCCTAGATATTATGACCGCACTCTGATAAATTAACTGCATGCCGCTCCTTCTTTTCTGATGTGGGAAGTTAAATAATTGCATTGGTATTATTTTAGCTAATGGTGTTAGTTGAAGACATCTGAGTTCATTTCATATGAAAAGTTTGTCTGTTAAATAATATTAGAATTTAGAGCTGTACATAGTGCGTCGGATGGAGTTTTAAAATAAATACCAGTCAAAGGGTTCGTTCCCCGTTGCAGCTACAGTAACAAATACGTCGGAGTTGAGACCGTAGACTAACTTGAAACAAGCCAGTACGCACGTAAAATGAACAGACATGATGTTGCCGCACTCTTAAATTCGTTAGCATATTCTTTCCGAATAGATTATTATTTACGTTAGTCATTTAAATGATGTTTTAGTTCATAAGTGATTATCAGTAATTTCATATTGTGTAGAGCTTAACATTTATGTGTGCTAGTCTCATCAATTCTACCATGGACGAAGCCTCTTGGGTCCGTTCTAAGCTAGCACTTAGGAATTGTACACACAAGGGAAGTTGCAGTCTAATGCTAGTATACTTTCAATATCAGTTTTTTAAGATGTTCGGAAACTTATCCATTGTGTTTTACATTCGACTACCATCGCGTGTTTGTAGTTCACCAGAACTGTTCCGTACATTTTCTATTGGCTAACGGAAGACATTTTTAGGTCATGAAACAAATAAGGGATGTACTATTAAATTCATGAGCACAAAACAAGGCTTCGCATAGGCCATTCTCTTTCACCATCGATCGGAAGAATTTAAGCAATTAATTTCGAGCAGGCTCGATGTAATTTGCGGGTATAAAACACACACTTGTACGTTGAATTATGTATGGCATCTTTAGCATGAATTTATTATTCGATAGCACATTTTTATAAGGTGCTTATTACCGAAATGATGACTCGTTTTAAAAATTATATCCAAATTTTTAAATCAAAATTTGTTGTCATGAGTTGCAAGAAAAGCTCTGGCATGTATGAAGATTAATGAAGGTTATAGTAAGACCTCAGTACTTAATATGCTCCACCAGGAACTTTTTTACCTTTCAATAACTGAAGAAACACGAACGTAAGTAATTCATTCATGTGAATCATGTATTGAAGCACAGTATTACGATCCTGTAAGCTGGGCGAGTGAAAAACTACGTCAATAGTAAACCTGGCCACACCGAGCACTTTCTCCCTGCGTTTGGAGAATGCGTCAATGATTGAACTTTTCAAAATTCCTAGATTCGATTATGTTGAACGAGGATCTGATGTATTTCAAGTTAGCGGCATAACTCGTCTTTCAAAATTAGGATATTGAAACACTTCAGCAATCGTCGAAAAAGTCACTAAGCGCACCAGGTGACATATGCAACCTACTAGGTCGTAAATCTCCGAGTGCCTGTGGTAAAGACCACCACAAGCCTCCAAACACTCTATTCAAGACCGTAAATCTCCTAGTACTCTATTCTAGACCATAAATCTCCTAGTACTCTATTCAAGACCGTAAATCTCCTAGTACTCAATTCAAGACCGTAAATCTCCTAGTACTCTATTCAAGACCATAAACCTCCAAAGTACAAGAATATAGACCATAAATCTCATAGTACTTGAATAAAGACCAAACATCTCCAAGCACTCGAGTGAAGGCCGTAAATGTCCAAATTTTCTCGGAGAGAAACAGTTTACTCACGACGCTGACGGGGCAAACACAAGTCGATGAGAGAGAGGCCGGAACGACGCAGAGCGGCAGCAGCCACAGACTAGAGGGTCCAGCCTCAGCGCGCTGCTCCACGGCCCTGTGGAGGGAGGCGCCTAACACGTCATCCGTCGTCGGGTCACCCTCGGCCAATTGCAAAGATTTTGGATCGCAGAATTCTTCGCAAGTAGTTACTCGAGGGTCCAAGACGAGGGCGACCAGAAAAGAGGGATGAGCGCCGTCACGCGTCGTGGTTACGCTACGGTGTTCATCAGTGCAGAATGGTCGAGTAAGGTTGCTGGGTTCCATTTGTTTCAAAAAAGGAAATGTAATTTTAAGACGAGGTTTTTGTTGATATTGTGAAATGATGGAGAAGAATCGTAATTACGTTGCTGCATCATAAGCGCCGGATGTTTAAGCAGTGATGCTACATACCATCTATTAGAAAAGTAAGGAAAATTTTGTTTTTCTAAATTACATGAAATCGAAGAACTGGAGGTCCTGAAGAACTCGCATCCTGTGCACCAGCATTGTTTGAAGAAGAAAAACTTACGTAGCCACTAGGGCCAGTTTTCTTCCCGATATCCTCCCGTGACTGATAGATTTGCTGAGAAAATATGTCAGTTAGTAAGGCAAATGTGTTTTCCAGGGACTTTAAAACAGAATTTCACCTACCACTTATATGAAGCGTGAAGATTCTATGTGAATTATCAGCGGTGAAGAGGACAAGCCCAACAGTAGCAATAAGCTCAATAAAGTGAACTCAAGAGCTATTTTTAGCTCATTACGTTGTTTCTCGATGAGTTCGTTAAAACCGTCGATTCATGATGAAATTTTTGAAAAACCAGCTTCCTGTTTTTACTCTACATTCGCTTTAATTCACTGCGCTTCAAGTGCTTAGCATCTTTGGAAACTTCTGAATAAATTAGATTAGCTTTAGCCGCATTACTATAAAGGTGATGAACCTGTGTGACGTATATTTGCAGTACACCATAGACGTAGTTCCAGTGCCCGTCTCAGACCACACTGATGTGCCGCCTTTCTGTGAAGTTCGTAATTGACCCTCCCCTCTCAAAGCATGCACACCACCCGGGGTATCGAGCCCGGTGCCTTCAGAATACGAGACCAATACACAGTCAGACACTACGCAACTGAGAGATGCGCCTATGTACACGCAGCTTTTTTGCTGTGTAATTTTGCATGAAAAATATCAAATGTTACCCAAATAATTTATGCTTATATCAAAGATGAATTGTTGTGTAACAGAGAATAAATTCATCAATAAAATAATCAGAGTAACCTTTACGCAGTCTGATTTTACGTTCGGAACTCTGAACAATTGCATATGTGTATGACAACTTGATAAGTCATGACGCATGTAGACATAATTATTTACGTTCCATGCATAGAGTTTGTTTCAGCGCCCATCATATGAACACCGCACTCTTCTCCGCTTGCGTGGCTGCTATTATAAAAGGAAGGTGCAAGAGAACATCCTCCCATCGGCGGCGTTTGCTCGGGTCTGCAAAATACTGTAGAGCCTGATCGGAGGTCTGGAATCCTAAAAAAAAAATTTTTTGGAACACTTTTAATGAATGCTGGTGAAATTGACGAGAAATAATCATATTCTTGGAGCTTTTGAACTGACAACGTCTAGTACAATACATGATCTACTATTTTGTGCAGGAAAAATTAAAATGAATCGTATTTTGCTATGCATTTTATTAAAAAACATACACGATACATATTCCGATTTATAACAATTGTAAACAGTTCTGCCTATATGGCCTATATGTACAATATGTCTAAGAGAAGCAAAATATTAACGAATCAACGAGTTTCACACAAAAAAACTCGTTATAAGTCGCCCTTCCCTTCCCTGAAGCCTGTGACCAAATACAGTCAAAGATCTTTAAAAGATACAAATAAAAATACATATTGTCCTCAAGGAAAAGGGAATTACGCAATAAAAACCATGCAAAATCCGTGTTAATGAGTTAAAATCACTTTAGTCAGAGAGGAGAAAAGAAGGAGAATATAATTATTTATGTATTTATTTATTTTTATTTCATGAGCATTGACGAACTTCAGCGTTTATGGTAAAAACATTTCATCATAATTAAAGGGGCACTTTATGGAAGTCTCTCACAAGTAAGTGATTATGAAAGTCTATCAATGGAAGTCTCTTACAAGGAGTATACTGCTTTTGTGTAGCTGTTTCTAATGTCAAACTCGTATAAATCACTTCTAAGAAGGTAAAATTATTTTCCTTGGCAAGTTAGATGGAAGGTTCATATGCAAATTGCTAATATTTTATAGAAATATGTGATGCCGATGAACTTGACAAGCAATTAAATTTTTGCGTCTAATAGTAGAATTAAATATTGAACACACATTTTCAGATTGCATAAATAACAAAATTAGATGAATTCGTCAAAACCCGCCCAAACCATTGAACTACTCCCAGCTTGTGTATTCTCCGGCGGCGAGCTCGTTGCCAAGTTTTGAATTACGGCAAGACGGTCTTTTGAAAATCCTCTAATTTAATGCTATGCAACAGCTGAACAAGACCCGGTAGCCTCATCCAACATCCAAGTTTCCAAATAAGAAGAAGTCAAGGATATATTATTTTCTTCATTATACCTCTGGATTTTTGTCCCTCAATCTAGCAAATATTCAGCATAGCCAATGCGTATTGATCCGCAGTACTTATTAATGCAGTCGCTGTGCGTTTATATGTAAATAAACTGGTAACGAAGTATAAAAAAAAATCGAAGCCAAAATACAGGACAAAGCTAATCAAATCAGTCTAACAGATATTTCTACGCGATAAGAAACATCAATACAAAAGGTTTGAAATAAATAAAAGTAGGAGTGTAAATCAGCTACCTGACTGTCTTGAAAAATGATAGTTTACCATTAAACAACTACGGAAAATGATAGACTGACTCACTTAAATCAGCAAGCAGAAAGCACCGTTCGGCTAGAATCACAGACTCGTGGTACCATGTTACAAGTGAAAAAAAAATTATTTCAATAAATATGACTTGAATGATTTGTAAGGCAATGTAGTACTTTGCTCGTTAGAAACATGCGAAGCGTAGTAATGTTCAAGTAACCTGCTCACAATATGTCTGCATTTTCACTACATGCAGAACGCAGCAGCTGAATTTGCGTTTCTTGCTTCATTGTAATAACATGCATAATATACTTCTTAATTTCACAAATTCGGCTTGCAAAATGCTGTTTTGGTTCTCTTAACTTAGCATCTGACCAACATATGAAATACTATTGTAACAACATATGTTACACCATATGTTGGATCGGATTACTCTATAGCACAACGTAGTTAACTTGTGTATTTTAACACATCATCTACACTGTTTGTTGAACTGCGAGTGCGTTATGGCGCAAGTGCATTTAGGTCAGCAGAAGTGCAAAGGTTATTCATGCGAGGTTGGCCTGAGATCACAGCCCCCCTGTAGCCCGGGCCCTTGTCCCGGCGTCAGATGGCCACAGACTTCGAATAGGAGCATACATGCCGAGGCATTGAGCGCCCATTGAAAAATCATCTGATCGAGCGCAAAACGGAACTCGATTAGCATTATTAACACGATTTTTGGAACGATGCTTTTTGGCTATGGGGTAAAATGACCCACCGGGGGGTCACGTCGTTGGAAACTTGTTCATGATACAAATATCGCTCGGTAAACTCTCGAACCTGTCAATTTCCTTTGTATTAGCTCACGCAGAAAGGAAGAAAAAGAGAAAATCATACACTGAAAAGGAAAGTTTTAAGCAAGGAAGACCGAGTGAAGGTTCAACAGAAAGCAATTGTAATAAAGCAACACCGAATGACAACCAAGTAAGGTATGATAACTGTGACGTAGAAAAAGGAAACTATAATCATGCAAGGAGTTACTTACTATTTAAAAAATTATAGTTCTGTAAGACAAAGTGAGCGTCCAGTCAGAGTGAATTACTCTTTGTAGGAAGAAATATCTGTATGAGCGGTAAACATTCAGTGCTACTCGTCTTAAATTTGGCGACAACGCAAGTTAATAGGGAAACTAAAGGCGATGAATACAATTCTCAACATTTATCTTGACGGTTTGGTGTAGATTTCGACATCAGCTGAAGCAAATAATTACATAAATTAAATACATTAACCGACAAATATTTTAATCGAATAAGTTTTTTTCGGGAAATAGAAATTGATGAGGGAAAAGAACTACTAAACATCGATCGCCAGCTTCATTGAATTTATGCAAGGATTCTAACTAAAAAAAACGTACATCGGTCAAACGAAATTCTAAAAGCAGTCACCGTTAATTTTGAAACAGCCGTGAAAACCTTAGATGTAGGTAACGGAATGAAAAGGTTGAAGTAACATTTCATTCATGCCAAAACCAAATTCCCGACGTTCATTGATTCTCTGTCTGACGCAAAGTTCACCCTATACGACAGGCGTAATTCGATGTACTCGGACATTGTGCACCACACTATTTATGAACAATAAATGATTACACCTCAACATGAAACTTTGACGTCATGAATTATTCGCTAAGATTTTGTGCAAGTTGAAGTCAATGTTTTTAGATAGGGGGAGTTTTATTTCTTTTGAACAATCTCCTCAATGTGGGCCGGAATATGGACGAGAGATGAAGAATTGGTTTTCGGGAGCAGCCGTTACAGAAATACCATTCATCTGATATTGAATTTGAACAAACTGGTAACCAATACAGAAAAAAAATTAATCGATTCAAACTGGCCAAACAAGAAGTCGAATTTGAAGAAACAAATTAGGCATGGTTTAAGAGAGTCCCAATGCTCGTCAGCTTGAATGGTAAACAGCAAAAACTTCAAAGGTTGGGCCCGGACTAGAGTCTGCTTCTTCACTAAAGAAAAGACGTTTGATTCGAGTGATCTATATGTTTAATCGAAAAATAGAAGATCAATATTATCATTTGTTTGCCTCCTATCTTAAATATTCCAGACTCGCGCTTTGAATTTTATATAATTAAAAAATTGGCGTACATGTCATTGTTCCTTGAACAAAATAAAAAACATAATTTACAAATGGGATTGATTAGAAACGAACATTCATATAAGTGACTGATAAAACTTAATCCAGTTCATGCACTTGCTTGTTAATGTATTTTAATTCATGCAATTGGCTGGGCCAGCTAATGAAAAGATTTATCCATGAAAATCGAAATAACTAGTAATATGATAATTTAACCATTTATTTTACCTTTCTAAGAAGAAATTAATATTGTGAAAATCAAAGCAACCAAAAACGACAGTCCAGCAAGAAGGAATGACAGTCCAGCAAAAAGGAACGACAGTCCAGCAAGAAGGAACGACAGTCCAGCAAGAAGGAATGACAGATCAGTAAGAATGGAATGACAGTTCATCAAGAAGGAACGACAGTCCAGTAAAAAGGAATGACAGATCAGCAAGAATGGAATGACAGTTCATCAAGAAGGAACGACAGTCCAGTAAAAAGGAACGAATGTCCTGCAAGAAGGAATGACAGTTCAGCAAGAAGGAATGACAGTTCAGCAAGAAACAGTGACAGTCCAGTAAGAAGGAATGACAGTCGAGGAAGAAAGAACTACAGTTCAACAAGAAGGAGTAACAGTCCAGCAAAAAGGAATGACAGTCCAGGAAAATGGGATAGCAGTCCAGCAGCATAGAATGATAATACCACAAGAAGGAATAACAGTCTTGTAAGAAGGAGTGACAGTCCAGCAAGAAGGAATGACAGTCAAGCAAAAAGGAATCACGGTCCAGCAAGATGGAATGACAGTTCAACGAGAAAAAATGACAGTCAAACAAAAAGGAATCAAGGTCCAGCAAGATGGAATGACAAGAAAGACTGACAGTTTAACACGAATCAAAAGCAATCCGGCAAGAAGAAATGATAGCTCAGCAAGAAGGAATGATAACTCAGGAAAAAGGAATGACTGTCCAGAAAGAATGAATGGCACTCCAGCGAGAAGGAATGACAGGCCACTAGGATGGAACTACAGTTCAGCAATAAGGAATGACATTGCAGGAAGAATGAATAAAAGTTCAGTAAAAAAAGACCATCCAGTAAGAAGGAATGACAGTCTAACGAGAAAGAATCACAGGACAGTTAATTCATATTCAGAGTAGTTATGCATTCGTTGTTGAGTAAAAGTCACATAAAATTTGCCTATTAAAGATGATGACCATCCGATTAAAGGACTAACTGGCAACGTAACCTTCTACGAAAATATGAAATCAGTGTATTTCATTTGTGCCATAGTTGTAAAAGAGCTTGACATTGATGCGCTCAAAGAAGCATTCAAATAAATTTACGTTGTTCATTGATAGATTAAGAATATTTAAGTATACAGAAATCTCATGAGTTGCAGTAGGTGATGTAACCTAGAAATAACAGAACATGTGAACTATCAATTTTAGAATAAGCTCTCAAGTGTTTTTTTAAGCTCACGGTATTAATGTTATTTTACCAAATTTTGTAACGAACCGCGCGCCTAAAACTTTTATTTTCCTTAGAAGTTACCGTTAATAACCATCCATGGAGAAAAATATCGTTTACAACACTGTAATACTTTACTTTCGGGGACGGATTCAATAAATGTAATGACTTGAGTTCGATAAAACTCTTAGACCAAAATAGGATAATCACTATCATATTCTCTGTAACTCATCATTTCGACGCTGAAACGAAGGTCGATTTACCATCTCAGCTCTGCTGGACAACCCAATCATCTTTCCACCCCCTCCAAAAGCCCCCATGAACCCTTTGAGATGAGAGTTCGATCTCAGATCTTCAGTGTTCACGGGAGCCTTCTCTTCTGGTCGACCACCTCCATGAACCTCTTGAGCTGGACCACAGAGATGGGGCAGCCCGTGTACAGCTGGTGACACGGAGATGGCTGGTACCCGCGGAACAGCTGGCCCATGTGAGCCGCCGCCTGGTACTCGTGCTGGGTCTCGCTCAACATCGCAGGACTGCACACAAACGCAAGCATTGTACAATTGTCAGAAGCGACGTTGATTGTCAGAAGCAAGCATCGTACAATTGTCAGAAGCGACGTTGATTGTCAGAAGCAAGCATCGTACAAGAATTCCTAACGCAGAAAATGATCTACACAGATGAAGAAAAGCGTAATTTTTTCATCCAATTATAATTTGAGGAACAAAACCAGTGTGTTTTCGCTGTAGAAAAGTTTTCCAATGTCTTGCAATACATTTTTCTATTGTAATAGAGAAATTTAATATTTTTTTGCTATACTAAAAAATTTATTTCGAATTGAAATGTGTTTTTATACGACATAAATCGAGAATATTCGCTGACAACACTAGTTGTCAAAACGTCATTAGATGGTTGCGTCTTTCCTCCGCTGCAAACAATTGCTATTTGCTGTAATTTTCAGAAAAAAACAAGAATTATTTGGATTTTTAAAAGAATAAAATTTCCTGGGACGGATATCAACAAAATGAAAGTAAGAACTCACTAGAAGAGATAATCGAATTTTTTATAGTTTGTGCATGAGTTACCACTCGCACAGGCTTCGAATTCCATGCCCACCTAAAAGCCAACTGCTTTCAAAGCATCTCTAGTTATCAGGAGTAAGAAAACTTCATTTTACACTCTAGAGTAACTTCACAATTTTCTTGCAGTAATTCACAATTTTTAATTCGTGCGCATGCGGACGAAGATTTTTACTTTTCCCCCTCCATCACCTGTACATGTTGATCCACTCTTTCCCCCTCCATC